>PVJS01031785.1:0-23176 GCA_004027185.1 Glis glis | reverse complement strand
AGAGAGAGAGAGAGAGAGAGAGAGAGAGAGAGAGAGACAGGGAGAGAGAAAGCGAGATCTGAGGCTGGCCGTGAAGCCAGATCCTCTGGTCTCCGCCTCCCAAAGTACTGGGATTACAAGCCTGCGCCACCACGCCCGGCCCAGTCAAGAGCCTTTCTTAGCAGCCGACTTTTTTTTTAAGGATATGGGGGCGCAGGGGACAGGCAGGGAGAGGATGGGGTATCAGTGACACAGTGTCTGTTCTTTTTTCAAAGACTCTATCACAAGCAGGGGTTTCTCCAGAGTGGTGGAATTAATTCAGTCATTTATATATTAAGCTATCTGCTATGTGCCACACCATGTGTCAGATGCTGAAATGAAGGCAGGAAAGAAAAATCCTCCTCCTGGCTAATCCCCAAATCCCTGGGGTACTTCCTCTGTGTGTGTGTGTGTATGGGGTGGGGGAGAGGAGGATAGTTGAGAGAGCAGGAGAAAGATGGCCAGGGTCTAGAAATGAAGATTGCCCTGTCACAGCCTAGGTGTTTAGTGGGCCCATCAGGCCTTTGTGAAGGGCAGGCTGCTAGCTGGATTCAGCAGCTCCAAGTGGCCTTTCCCGGCTGCCTTCAGCCAGCATGTCCATTGTTAGCCTGCAAAGCCCATGGCTGCCCAGCTATGGCGCCCTGGCCTGAGCCTGCACCCCAAGGTTCCTTTTCCTGAAGGTTTTACCCCCCCCCCCACACACACACTCAGGGCCGAGCCTCCTCTTTGCCACCCCCACCGCAGCCCAGCTCCTGTAGGGCTGATGAATACAGCTATTGTTTCCTGTGGTTGCAGCTGCCTCAGAGCACATTCCAGGAAGAAAATACTCCAGGGCCCTGTTCTTGGCCCGCTCAGCATTCAAGTTCTGTCAGTCTTGGGTCTTAGAAAAGATGTCCTCTCCCTTGGGGTCTGTCTCTGGCTGGGGACGGGAGGGGTGGGAGGGGTGGGCAGTCCCGTGATGGCATGTGGACCTGAACTGTGGTAGGTCCAGCCAGCATGCACAGCGCAGGTCCTATTGCTCCTTTTCTTTTGCACAAGTCCTTTGTCCCTCTGACCTAGTTCTGAAGTATTTGGGGGTAGAGATGCTCTGTACTGATTGGCCCTAGAAGTTGTACAATACCTTTTGCCTCCCAAGCCCCTGGCTCATTGGAGGGGACTGTGGAGAACAGTGTGTCCCCTGATCCTGACAGCTCTTTTCCAGATGACTCTCCTGCTGTCCCCTGGAGAGGACACCTGTCAGGGCCAGGACACCTGTGTCTGTCTCCAGGCCCAGCAGTATTTTAGGTGGGCTGTAGGAGACCCATTCAAGCTGACAAGCACTTGTGACTATCCAGAAGTCCTTCTAGAAAGAGGTTTATTAGCTAGGTCTGGTGGTGCATAGCTGTAATCCCAGTGCTTGGGAGGCTGAGATGGGAGGATGGTAGGTTTGAGGCCAGGCTCAGCAACTCAGCAAGACCCTGACTCAAAACAAAAAATAAAAAGGGCTGGGAATGAAACTCAGAGGTAGAATGCCCTAGGGTTCATTCCCCGTTCCCACAAAATAGGGAGTGTTTTTGTCATAGGTGGGACCCAGGTTTCCTCTCTGCCGTTGCATCAGGTGTGAAAGGGTGAGAACCCTGCTACAGCTGCTCAGAGTCCAGGGCTTTTATGGCTGATCGGCGGGGCCCTTCAGTGCAGAGGGACAGTCAGGTTTGAAGTGAGCTTGGCTCTAGACCTGTGTCCTTGTTTGTCATATGGCCCCTAGGTGGGGAAGGTCTTTTTTTTTTAAGCTGGAGTCTTGCTGTGTTGCCGAGGTTGGTCTCGAACTCCTGGGTTCAATCAGTCTTCCCCCCTCAGCCTCCATAATAGCTAGGATTCAGTCCTGTGTCAGTGCCTGACTTTGTGTGTGTGTGTGTGTGTGTGTGTGTGTGTGTGTGTGTGTGTGCGCGCGCGCGTGCGTGCATGCACGCGTGTGCGCAGTACTGGGGGTTGAATCTGGGGGCATTCTACCTCCGAGCTACACCCCAACCCCTATTTTTTATTCTTTATTTTGAAACAGGTCCTCACTAAGTAGCTGAGGCTGGCTGCAAACCTGTGATCCTCCTGTCTCAGCCTCCCAAGTACTGGGATTACAAGTGTGCGCCACCACGCCCGGCTCTGTGCCTGGCTTTTAAGGGGGAGTCTTTGACTCTGCTCCTGATAGACGGGGCTCCTTCAGGCCAGGCATGTCTCCTGTGTTCATTGGTGCCCCACACCAGGCCTCAGCACTGCTTCCACTTCTGTGCACCCAGGGACTGTCTTCCCTGCCTCTCACTGGTCGGTCAGCTTGGGCCGCCCAGCCCTGGGGACCTGGAGCCCCCTCCAGGCCAGGAGAGGGAAGACCCCACTGAGACCTGAGAGGAAGGAGGGAGCAGGTACCTCCAGCCTGGAAAGAGTGGCGTCTGCAGCCTTACCTTCTGACTTCTGCACTCCCTCCTCAGTCAGACCATTGTTGCCAATGAAAGAGAAAGGAGTGGAAAGCAAGAGGGCCGAGCAGGAGAAGTAGTGCTGGGCTGAGAAACCGCAAAGCAGGCCGTGTCCCAGCTCTGCCACTTATGACCAAACTGACCTGGGCATCACCAGCGCCAGTTGTGAGATGCAGAACTCATACTGCATCTCGCCAGGGCCTTCCGGCTCTCACACGCTGTGGACTTACGGTCAACTCTTGCCCATCTTACCCTTTATACTCCCGAGCCTCAGCTGATACTCCCACTAGCTCAGGCCTACCTGCGCATCTGGGTGGCCGTTGGGTGTGTTGTGTGAGTCCTTTCTCTGTTTAATTGTTGCTATATATCATTCTTGGTAGAGTCCCCAAAGAGGGTAGCACCAGTGTCCTTGAGGCCCTAAGCAATGGGCAGGTAGGGGCTTCACCACTCTGCAGGCCCCTGAGTCCCATTAGCAACTTTGTTACACTGGAGGTTTATTTATTTATTTTTATTTTTTGTGGTACTGGGAATTGAACCCAGAGGCATTCTACCTCTGAGCTACACCCCCAGACCAATTTTATTTCTTATTTGGAAACAGGGTCTCACTAAGTTGCGGAGGTCCTCACTACTTGCTGAGGCTGTCCTTGAGCCTGAGATCCTCCTGTCTCAGCCTCCCAAGTACTAAGATTACAAGCCTGTGTCCCCACGCCCGGCTTACACTGGAGGTTTAATATCAAAGCACATCCCTGAGCCCCCCAGCAGGCTCTCACTTCACTTTCCCTAAGGTGCTAGGCCTGCGCTCAGGTGCTCTGTCTCTCTCTGTTCACCAGTACCCTGTCCAGCTGCTCCCATGCGGTGGTGGCCTTGCTCTACCCCTTCTCCTGGCAGCACACCTTCATTCCTGTCCTCCCCGCCTCCATGATTGACATCGTCTGCTGCCCCACGCCCTTCCTGGTTGGCCTGCTCTCCAGCTCCCTCCCCAAACTGAAGGAGCTGCCGGTGGAAGAGGTGGGCCGCCTGGGGAACCAGCTGGGGAAAGGGTTGAGGAAGGAGGGAACAGAAGCCCAGGAGGGCGGAGGGGGCGGGAGAAAGGCTGCTGGGATCCTCTTACTTGTGGGCTCTGGGCCTCTCTACCCACCTCCCAGGTCTGTCCCTGGCTGGAGTTATTCCTGTCATCTGGCCCTGGGAACCTGGGAGGTCGGGAGGCTTGGCAGGGCATCGCAGGACTCACACCCTGAGCCACTGCCATTAATCACTCCTTTTCTCAGGCACTGATGGTGAATCTGGGATCTGACCGGTTCATCCGACAGGTAAGAGCAGCACACTGCAGGAGCGCACCTGCACCTCACCATTGCACAACTCAGCCTCCACACTTGCAGGACACACGGGGGGTGGGGGGAAGCTGATCTTGCCCTCAGCAGGATCTGCCTTTCCTGGCATCATCAGCTTTTGGAAAGCTGAGGGGGAGGGTGAAGAAGAGGTCTGAAGACTGGACCTCTGGGCTCTGCCACCTTCGAGCCGCGTGGTCTCGGGCAGGCCTCTGAACTTCTCTGAGCCAGTGCCCTCATCTGTAAAGTGGGGATGGGGATGATTCCTGCCTTGAAATGTTGCTGGAATTAAACAAATCAATCACTAGAGGATGCTTTGAAATGTAAAGTTTGCAGTCATTGTTGTCAACTGCAAAAAGCCTTTATTTGTGGAAATCCTCCTGGCTTTCTACAAAGGAGCATAGCCCAGTGCGTCTCCTGTTACACAGTACTGACGACTTAGGACTCCAGGTGCACAACATGTGGACATGGACACTGAACCAGAATGTAGAGACAGGAACAACAGCCCAGCCTCATACCTGAGACACAGGCTGGGCCACAGCCTCCCTTCCCTGAGTTCACTGCACTTCCCACCTGGAGCTGGAGGAACTGGGGAGAGTTCATCAGGGTGTTAGGGTAGGAACCTGGACCAGTCCTGGCCACAAAGGCAGCGAATGCCACCGGCTCTACCATTTTTTGTGTGTGTGTGTGTGGTACTGGGGATGGAACCCAGGGGCATTCTACCTCCGAGCTATACCCCCAGCCCTAGTTTTTATTCTCTGTTTTGAAACAGGGTCTCACTAAGTTGCAGAGGGCCTCACTAAGTAGCTGAGGCTGGCCGCGAACCTGGATCCCCCGTCTCAGCCTCCCAAGTACTGGGATTACGAGCATGCGCCACCATGCCTGGCTCTACCATTTTTTTAATCTGTGTAACCTTGGGCAAGTTTCTAACCTTTCTGTGCTTCAGTTCTTCACCATAAAACGAGGTTGATAGTAGTTTCAGAGTGGGAGAGTTAAATGAGATTATATATTTAAGCTTTTGAGCAGGGTTTAGCACAAGGTAAGTTCTCATCAGTGTCAGCTGCGATTATTGTCACTGTGTCTTCCTTCTCCTGCAGATGGATGATGAAGACACGTTGTTACCTAGGAAGCTACAAGCAGCTCTGGAGCAGGCTCTAGAGAGGAAGAATGAACTGATCTCCCAGGACTCTGACAGTGACTCCGACGATGGTGAGGGAGGCTTGCCTGCGCAGAACTGGCTCTGGTCTCGGACTCCCCTGCTCTGGGGCTGTGCCTCATGGGTCTGGGGCCCTGTAGCTATGAACTAGACCCTAGGCTCCAGGTGTATGTAGGACCTTGGTCTCACTCTAGTGCCTTTTCTACCTCATGAGGTTTGGGAAGGAAAACCCAAAGCTATGGCAGCCACAGAGACTCTATTTGCTGACAGGAAACTGATTGGTCCTCCCCCTTGGGCCCTGCTGTAAGCCACTGCAGGAGACGGAGGGACCTTCCTCTTCATGGGAGGCCAGGAAAATCACTTAGGGTGGGGATGGGGAAAGTGGTGCTCTGCTCTCTGATTTCTACTTTCATCCATCCAGCAAGCATTTGCCAACTTCTATGTTCAGAGCACAGTTTCTGACCCCAGGAGCTCATGGGCTAGTTACCAGCCTGTGAGAACAAGATATCGATATCATTTCAAGAACAGATAAGTGGTGCTGACTGGAAGCTTTGTTGGGGCGAGGGAGACTACACCAGCTGGAGATTGGGGAAGGACTTACAGGCTCTCGACCTGAACCTCAAAGATATTTTCTTTTTCCCCTTCCAGAATGTAATACCCTCAATGGGCTAGTGTCGGAGGTGTTCATCCGGTTCTTTGTGGAGACTGTTGGGCACTACTCCCTCTTTCTGACCCAGAGCGAGAAGGGGGAGAGGGCCTTTCAGCGAGAGGCCTTCCGCAAGTCTGTGGCCTCCAAAAGCATCCGCCGTTTTCTTGAGGTTTTTATGGAGTCTCAGATGTTCGCTGGCTTCATCCAAGACAGGGAGCTGAGGAAATGTCGGGCAAAGGGTAAGGCCAGAAGAGCTTGGGGCGGGGGTTAAGGGCCTCCTTCTTTGCCAGCAGAGCTGAATAACTAGACACCATAATGAAAGCTCTTGGGTGTCAGCTAGGACCAGACCTCTTAACACTCCTTTTCTTTTGATAAGTGCTCTTGTCTCCTCATCCCAGTAAAATGCCTTCACAAGACTGTGCACAGGCAGGAGCCACGTGGCTAGAGTGGGACTCAACTCTACCTAAAAGCAGCTCCACATTGGTTGCCCATTCCCCCCAATGTCCTTCTTATTCATAGAAAAGGACAAGATTGAGCAATTTGGGGACATCTGAGGACCCAGGAGTTGCGAAGTTCCTTAAAGATGAGTAGGCTCACTGTCTTAGGTTGTTGGCAGTCCCCATTCAAGGCAAGATGGTTATTTCATCTCTAGTTGTTTTATCAGCTCTCTCTAGTGCTTTTTTTTTTAAAATCTCAAGATCTTTGTCTAACGTCTAACCTCAGGGTTATTATTTCTTCTATCCACCAATACTACCCATTTAGTTTAACAAAGCTTTTTGGAACAACATGGTAGAGTGGTCTAGAAGAAGCTAGAGGTGTCCACTTGGGGCCGCTCTGGAGCGGAGCAGCATCCTCATCATAATGTGCATTGGGAGGCAAGGCTGGAGGGTCTTCTTCCTCTCAGCAGTGAACACCTGTCAGATGCCACTAAGAATAGTTTAGGTGAGCCAGTCTGAATTCTGATAAGATGTTCCTACAAATTATAACCCCCAAATGTTTGACTTCTCCTTTTTTGGCATCTGTGCCTATGGTCCATCATACAGACTCCAGTGACCTCTTCCCTGTTCCCGTTTCTCCTCTTACCCAGGCCTCTTTGAGCAGCGAGTGGAACAGTACTTAGAGGAGCTCCCTGACACTGAGCAGAGTGGAATGAATAAGTTCCTCCGAGGTTTGGGTGAGTAGATAGATGAGATAGCTATTCAGCAAGGAGGGAGAGCACCTGTGTCCTACAGTAACTCTAAATCAGTGCCAACAGGTAGGGGCTAGAGACAGAGCAGGGGGAGATCCCCTAGTGAATGAAGAGAAGGTTCCCAGCCGTTGCTCCAAGGGCATGTAACACAGCAAACTGCAGAACAGAGAGAAACTAAAGATTCTCACAAAAGGCAGGTGTTTGGGGATCCACACACTCCTTCCTGAGTGAATATAAGGGCTCTTAGGACCAGGGAGCTTTCCTCTAAGCCATGAGGGTCTACAGAAGTAGCCGTGCCAGAGTACCCTTCCAGCAAAGCTCCACTCCTTCAAGTTGCTCAGCCAGCGAGCCCACAGAACTACAGCATGTCTCAGTTTAAAGGGAAATTGAGCTGGGTATGGTGGCACACGCCTGTAATCCCAGTACTTGGGAGTCTGAGACAGGAGGAACACAGGTTCAAGGCCAGCCTCAGCAACTTAGCGAGACCCTCTTTCAAAATGAAAATTAAAAAAGGGCTGGGGGTATAACTCGGCGGTAGAATGCCCCTGAGTTCAATTCCCAATACCAAAAATAAGTAAATAAGTAAATTTTTAAAAAATAAATGGAAATTGAGGCCATTTTAAGTGGCTTGTCCAAAGTCACATAGTGATTATAGTACCCTATTATAGAGTATTCTCACTACCCCAGTCAGAGCTACACTTCATTCTTTTTAATCCTTTTTCTCTCAGTGCGAAGGGTAGGGCTGTAAGAAGAGGGAATGGAGGTAGGAAGAGATGTCATTGACATATTCTCACTCTTGCTCTCTCTGGCCCACAGGCAACAAAATGAAGTTCCTCCACAAAAAGAATTAAACTCTTTCCCAGTAGCAGAGTCCAGTGCCTTGTAGAACCTGGAGCCTGGGGAAAGGGCCCAGCCTGGGACCCTCTGGGCTGCTGTGGCTGCTCCGCCCCCACAGACCCCACCTCCAAGCCAGCCCACCTCTGCCTTCACCATATCCCAGGATACTGTTTGTAAATAATCTGCTGTAAGCTTTCCTAACTGTTTTTGTAACAAGCAAAGAGAATATGGTAAATATTTGTATATTCCCAAGTGGCCGGGTGCTTTCCTGCCCTGCCTGAGCATGGATGGAGTTTTGCTGGGTGCTGGTGACTGGCCAATTATGTGCAGCTGACTGTCTCAGCCAAACCACTGATCTTCCTGGAGGCTTTTGGCCTGCCCGCCTGCCTCAGGCCCCTGCTGCCAGTCTCGGGCCCTGGAGAGCAGGTGCTGTCTTCTTATGTACAGGAGGACTATTTTTTTTAATCTTAGAGTTTTATATTTTTTTTTCTTGTAGTCCCCCTCCCCTAAGCCTCTGTTTTTGAAAGGCAAAGGCCATTCAGTCCCCATCTGCAACATGGAATCAAGCTCTTTGGCCTGGTCCTCTCTTGTTCCTCCTACCCTCTGAGATGGTCAGTGAGTCACAGGAAGCCCAGCCCCAGCTCTGCCTGTGCTCCCTGGGCCTGACTCCCAGTGAGTGGTGGCCATGATGCGGTACAGGGCATCCCTCCTTCCCACCATCTACAGGTGTTCTCAATAAACAGTGTACAGTCATTTGGGCCCCAAAGCCTCATGTGTTCCTTGGCTGCATTATCTAGAGTTCTCTCTCCTGGGAATGGGCTAAGCCAGGTCTATCAGGGATGAAATACCATCATGATGTTGAGCACTTGGTAAAGGGGTTAGCTTCAGTAGGGATCACTGACCTCCCTGAAATAGAGTTCTCTTGGCTTGAGTTGTACGACTGTTCTTAAGACTTTTTTTTTTTTTTTTTTTTTTTTGCGGTACCGGGGATTGAACACAGAGGCGTTCTACCTCCGCGCTACGCCCCCGGCCCTATTTTTTTATGCTTTATTTTGAAACCAGGTCTCACGAGGTTGCGGAGGGCCTCACTAAGGAGAGAGAGAGAGAGAGAGAGAGCGAGAGCTGAGGCTGGCCGCGAACCCAGATCCTCCGGTCTCCGCCTCCCAAAGTACTGGGATTACAAGCGTGCGCCACCACGCCCGGCTTGTTCTTAAGACTTAGAAGGTACCTACACCATTGTTCTCCTTCAGCTTCTCTTTCCATTCGTCAACCAGTCAGCCTCTACTTAAGTGTTTCCAGTGATGGAAAGAGTGCTCTTTGCCCTTTGGCTCTGTCATTAGGTGAATCTTAATGTTTCCCTGACATTGGTGGACTGAAGCCCAGCCAGTGCCAACCCTGGGCGTGGTCATAGTCCTGACTGTTGCCTATGACTCATGTCATTCTGTGAATCGTTTTTTCTATTGGAACCCTATCTTTATGTCCAGAAAGTCCTACTGTATTCCGTGGAAGAGCAAAGGAAAAGCAGGGTGGGGAGCAAGGATGATTTAGGTTTTCTACTCACCAAGGCCTTGGTAGAGCAGAGACCTTGAACACCCCAAGATAAGGTATTCAACTGGAACTCTCCTCACTGATACAGGGCTTGGGTGTGGCAGGATGTGAACTGTACAGTTTTCCTGACCTTCCACCCTAGCCTATTTATTTATTTATTTTTGTGGTACCAGGGATTGAACCCAGGGGCATTCTACCTTGGAGCTATACCCCTAGCCCTATCTTATTTTTTATTTTGAACCAGGGTCTAAGTTGCTGTGGCTGGCTGTGAACCTGCGATCATCCTGTCTCAGCCTCCAGAGTACTGGGATTTCAGGCTTCCACCACCACACCCGGCTCACCCTAGCCCAAGATGATTCCATCCTGAGTCTTCTTCCCTCCTTCTCCCCATCTCCATTGAGGCTCGCACAGGCCCTAGCCTGTCCATGGTTTAGGGCTCATAAAGGAAGCAGAAAGTTTATCTTCGGGAAAGACAAAATCATCTTCTCTGAAAAAGCCTCCTATGTATATTGGCTTTTTAGCATTTGCTTGGAATAGAAGGGCAGGGACTGAGACCTCAGGAGTCTGGGTTTTCAGCAGAAGATGAAAGATAGGGATTTTTTTTTTTTTTTTGGTGGTACTGGGGATGGAACTCAGGGGCATTCTACCTC
Organism: Glis glis; assembly: GCA_004027185.1. NCBI lineage: Eukaryota > Metazoa > Chordata > Mammalia > Rodentia > Gliridae > Glis > Glis glis. The sequence continues at coordinate 13,357 of PVJS01031785.1, read as the reverse complement.
CAAGCTACACCCCGGCCCTATTTTTTATTCTTTATTTTGAAATAGGGTCTCATTAAGTTTCGGAGGGCCTTACTAAGTAGCTGAGGCTGTCCGCGAACCCAGATCCTCCGGTCTCAGCCTCCCAAGTACTGGGATTACAAGTGCGCCACCATGCCTGGCTGAAAGATAGGGATTTTAACGAGAACATTCAGAGTGGTGTGTAGCTACCTCCAGAACTAATCACTTAACTCATCTGGGCTTCATGACAGTTAGAGAACTGAATTCTTTAACAACAACAACAATAATGATAATAATAATAATAAAATAATAATAATAATAATAATAAAAACTAGTTCCCCAAAGGTGTTCTTAACTCTTCCTGACCCTCTTCCTGCCCTCCATTTTTTTTTTTTTTTTTTTTTTTTTTTTTGCGGTACCGGGGATTGAACGCAGGGGTGTTCTACCTCCGCGCTATGCCCCCGGCCCTATTTTTTTATGCTTTGTATTTTTGAAACTGGGTCTCACGAAGTTGTGGAGGGCCTCACTAGGTAGAGAGAGAAAGAGAGAGAGGATATATATATATATATATATATATATATATATACACACACACACACACACACCTATAGATCGCACGCGCATGCGCACTGAGGTTGGCCGCGAACCCGGATCCTCCTGTCTCCGCATCCCAAAGTATTGGGATTATAAGCGTGCGCCACCACGCCCGGCTCCTGCCCTCCTTTTTAATGTGGCCTCAAAGAACCTTCAGACATGTGATCAAGTCACAAGATCTAGGTGTAAACTTTTTTGGTAAATTTTGAAACTTACGTATCTTTAAAATACAGTGCGTCTTACCCCTTGGGTGAATCCCAGAGGGCCACACCTCCCTCCTCCTGTGGCTGCAGCTCTCATCCTAACTCAGAAAAGATGCTGGCACACAAATGCTTGCGCTGGGCTGCAAAGGCCCATACAGTGATCACTATGGCCAAGGCACAGAAGCTTTATGGGAAAGAAGAGGGTATGGGTACATACCCTCTTTTTTGGGGGTATTGACAAAAAGGTATTCAAGGCTTCTTTCCAAGTTCTGTTTTCACAAGATCTCTGGACCCCTAAACCAAGGATTCTCAACCCTATCAGATCCCACATTTTAAAAAACAGCAAGTACTGTAACTCCCACTTTACTATCCTGAAGTCAAATTCATAGATAATATAATCTACTTAAACATATCTTAAGTCTAAGAGGAGAAATTAAAGTATTTTGTTAGACTGTGTGTTTAAGTATGTAAGTGGTTAGGCACACCTCTACTAGAAGATTAAATGAAGTCACATACCTCTAAACCTCTGCATAGAATTACTGCGAATGTGACAGTTACATATGCAGACAGGTAAGTGTGTTGTATTAGCAACTCAAATCCTGTTAGTAGTTATCCTTGGTTAAGAGAGTTTTCTGAAATGGAACAGTTTTGGTAATGTTCTGAACAAAACAAAGTATGAGTTTCCCTGATTTAAACTGTAGCTGGAAGCCAGGTGTGGTAGCACATGCTTGTAATCCCAGTATTTGGCAGGCTGAGACAGGAGGATTGCAGGTCTGGGGCCAGCCTCAGCTACATAGTGAGGCTCTCCACAACTTCGCCAGACCCGGTTTCGAAGTAAAGGATAAAAAATAGGGCTGGGAGTACACCCTTGGGTTCAATCCCCGGTACCGCAAAACAAAGAAATGGCTGGGGGTGTAGCTCAAAGCTAGAATGTCCTGGGTTCAACCTACACACACACACACACACACACACACACACGAAGTATATGAAAACTCTGAAAAAAACTTTATAAATGGAATGAGATTCTAAGCTAAATTTTTGTTGTATAGGACCAATTCACCCACTGCAGGACATCTGACATCCTTGGTTGCTTCCCTTCCATGATTGTGATAAAAAATGCTCCAATAAATTTCTAAAACATCAAGCCACCGTGGTGGCACACACTTGTAATCCCATTACTTGGTAGGTGGAGACAGGAGGATCCCAGTTTGCGGCCAGCCTCAGCTACTTAGTGAGGTCCTCTGCAACTTAGTGAGACTGTGTTTCAAAATAAAGAATAAAAAATAGGGCTGGGGGTGTAGTTTGGAGGTAGAATGTCCCTGGGTTCAATCCCCAGTACCACACAAAAAAATAAATAAATAAAAAAAATCTAAAACATCTCCCTAGAGAATGATACTGCTTCCATTCAGAACAAGGGTCCTCATGCAGTGCCTTTCTGACAGCTTTAGGGCAACACAATTCTGTTTCTTCTATTTAGAGAAGTCCCAACAATTACAGGGGTGTCAGCCCTTCTCTATTCTGGAGTTCAAGAAAGGGGCTGGGTTGTCTCCTACAATCAGTTTGATAAGTTTTGATGCAGGGTAGGCTGTTCCATTACGTTTTTTTTTACCTGTGATCTATTGGGGTAACTCCGGCGGATGATACTTGCTCTGTAGTCTCACCACAGAGGGTGCTGCTTTAGGCAGCACCTGAGTAACTACTCCGTGGTTCCTGCCACAGAAGGTTGCTGCACCAGGCAGCTTCCAATCAATAGTCTTCTTGCATGAAACAACACAAAGTCTGATATAGTAATTTGCAAAATAATTACATTTAATAATTGGGGGATCAGGGAGGAGAGAGAGATGACAAATTCTCCTGTCCATCTGTAGCCAACACCTTGCTTTTATAGACACTTTAGACAAAACATCATAAAGGTTAATCAAACACAGAAATCAACAATTAACACGGGTTACGGTAAAGGTCAGTGAGGCAGGCATGTGATAAACTTAGGGGAAGGGGGGATTAACCATTACTGGGTGGAGACGACATCAAAGACCGCACCTTGAAGATTACACCAGGTCCCTTGGAATGTCCGCTTGCTGACAAATCCCACCCAACCAAATACCAACCAAATACTGTGTATTTAAACTGAGCTGGTCCAAGATAATCTCAGTGTGCATTCTAAGAAGGCCCTTGGCCCTCGACACTGATCCTCCTGTCTCAGCCTCCCAAGTACTGGGATTACAAGCGTGCACCACCACGCCTGGCTAGGATCTGGGCTTTTTATTTTTTATTTATTTATTTATTTATTTTTGCAGTACCAGGGATTGAACCCAGGGGCATTCTACCTCCGAGCTACACCCCCAGTCCTATTTTTTTTTCTTTATTTTGAAACCGGGTCTCACTAAGTTGCCGAGGGCCTCACTAAGTAGCTGAGGCTGTCCTTGAACCTGCGATCCTCTTGTCTCAGCCTCCCAAGTACTGGGATTACAAGTGTGTGCCACCATGCTTGGCTTGGATCTGGGCTTTTTAAAGGCAGTGTTTTGGGGTTAGGGCTCAGTGGTAGAGTGCTTGCCTCTGGGCTCAATCCCCAGCACTGCCAACAACAAAATAAAAAGCAATGTTTGGAAGGTTTGATCTTGGAAAGTAGTATTATTGAAACTCCTGTTCACATTGTGTAGTCTGGAATTTGGGCACCAAGAAAATAAGTCTAATTATAATCACAGCTCAGTTAAATTGTTGTTAAATCATTTCACATGTATAACCTACCTTGCACCCCAAATGATTTACAGGGGAACACAAATGGTATTCAAAACAACTTAAAGTAGGGCTGGGGGTATAGTTCAGAGGTAAAATGCCTCTGGGTTCAAGAACCATTAAAACACACACACACACACACCAGTAAAAAACACACACATACACACAAGCTCACAGGTAAAATGCCTCTGGGTTCAAGAACCAGTAACACACACACACACACACACACACACACACACACACACACACACACACCACCCCAAAGGCCACGAAAATCAGACAAAATATTACTTTTCATCATTGGTAAGTTTTTGGTAGCTTTTTTTCTTTCTTGTCCATGTATATTGCCTTTTAACATGAAATATGCATTTGGTTAAAAAAGCAACTCAGACTGTATCAACCCACCCACACTATCTCCCCACCTTCCAAAGCTCAGAAGAGTAAATCCTTTCTCTCTGGTTCATGTTCTTCTAGAACATTTCCAGGCATGTAAACACATTTTTTTAAGCCCAAGATACCCCTGAACATTCAGTTGTCTACCTTTGTAGACAACTGAAAATCTCAGAGGTTTATAAATTTCACATCTTGAAAGAACATAAAAGCTGGGCTGTGGTGGCACACGCTTGTAATCCCAGTACTTGCAAGGCTTAAGACTGGAGGATCCGGGTTCGCCGCCAGCCTCAGCCACTTAGTGAGGCCCTCCGCAACTTGGTGAGACCCTGTTTCAAAAAAAGAATAAAAAATAGGGCTGGGGGTGTAGCCCGGAGATAGAAGGCCCTTGGGTTCAATCCCCAGTACCGCAAAAAAGGAAAAAAAAAAAAGTACATAAAGACCACACCTCCTGTTAAAAGCACCTAAGCTGTGTGGGAAGCACAGCCTTAAATCTGGACCAGATTTAAACCTCCCGCCATGGCTGGGAAAGTACCAGTGCTCTCACAGTGTGGACTGGCCCCACCCCTGCCGGAAGTGGCCAGCAAGATGGAAAAGGCGCAGGCCGTGCTTCTGAATGGGAGGGGCAGCCAACATGCCCCGGAACCAGAACTTTACACCACAGGGAAACAGTTCTGGGGTTTTGAGGGCAGCCCAGGAGAGAACAGAGCTGTGAGTGTAGAGTGGTATAGATGGATGAAATCGGCTCTGAGAGGGGCTTAGCCACCTGGGTTCCCAAAATGCTGCCCGTGATGCAAGCTTTTGGGTTTTTCTTTTAATTTGGTTTCAGTCCCAGACTCAACAGGAATACATTTGCTTTAATTTCAATTTATACCCGATTGATGGACTTCTGCAAATTATGTCACAAACATTTCCCTTAAGTGCTAAATTCTATCTACAGCTGAGACTTTTATGAAAATCTAAGGCACATATACCTTGGGCCAGAAATATCCTTTGCAACTCAAACTTACCAAAAAATTAGGTGTCTCATGCCCTTGCAACCCCAGTACTTGGGAGGCTGAGACAGGAGGATCACAGATTTACGATGTGCCTCAGCAAATTAGCAAGACCCCATTTCAAGAAATAAACAGGGCCCAGAGGTATACCCATGTACACATCAACCTAATGTGCTAGGCAGTACCATTTTTCATATTTTTAAGAGCTATGTGAACAAAACCTTGAAGGTCACCAATTTGGAGGGATCTGATAAGCTCTGCTTCCCATATTTGGGACCTTTTTAACTTTGCACTAGCCAGCTGTTGAATATACTGGCAGTGAACCTATGCCCATAGGGCAGGCTATGCAAGTAAATACTTGGCAATCTTATGAAAAGTGCCAGCAGATGTGGGTTCATTGGGGGCTCAAAACCACTGTAGTCTGGTCATCATAGAACCAAGTCTTGTGGTCAGCAACTTTGTGACCTTTCACTCTAAGCTGGTCTGTCACCATTTACTTAGAACATGGACTTTGGGTTTATCACCCAGCCTTTGGTTAAGATTACCATCACAGCATCTACCCAGCTTTTAGCTGCAGATGCTAAGTGAACAAAGTATTTTACATTAGCAGCTGCCCTTCCTGGGACAGGGGGAAAGGTGGCTTCTGGGGGCAAGACTTATTTACCAGTGACTTATGCACTTTAGTGTATCTGCTTCCCCTTCCAGGACTGGGACTTCTCACCCCCTGCCTGGTCCTGTTGGTGGGCGGTTATGCTAACCCAAGGGAAGCCTGGATTCCACCAGTGAACCCTGAGCCATGTGAGGGACTAGTGATCGCTTCCCAACATTCCACCCTAATTCAGTAAGAAACAGTTATGCCTTCTGAATCCTATTCCTTTTCCATCCTCTTTCCCATTTTCTCAGTCCTGCTTCCCTTCTCCCACCATAGCACTTATCATTTGCCTAACCCTTTCAAATTGGTTTCCTAAAGCTCATTGTTTGGCATGTCCTTTGCCTGGACCTTTCCCACCTGACAATACGTGGTTAGTGAACTCCATCTATTCCCTTAATTGCGAGTACTTACCTAGGAGTCAAATACAAAGGCTATAAGCATGCCTTCACTTCTATACAATCCTCAAGTTGTCATTTACCTAAAATGTAGAGCTCAGAAAGGCACAACGCTGCTGGGTAGAAATTAAATATTCACTCTCAGCCAGGCGTGTTGGTGCACACTTGTAATCCCAATACTTGGGAGGCTGAGACAGGACTGTAGGTTCACAGCCAGCCTCAGCAACTTAGTGAGACTGTTTCAAAATAAAATAATAGGGCTCAGTGTGTAGCTCAGAGGTAGAATTTCCCTGGGTTCCATCCCCAGTACCCCACCCCCCAAAACATAAATTGACTCAATTTTTTTTTTGCAGTACCGGGGATTGAACGCAGGGGCGTTCTACCTTGACGCTATGCCCCCGGCCCTATTTTTTATACTTTATTTTGAAACCAGGTCTCACGAAGTTGCGGAGGGCCTCACTGAGAGAGAGAGGGAGAGCAAGAGCGCGCGCGCTGAGGCTGGCCGCGAACCTGGTAGACCATAATGGATTTTTACCCTTCACCAGACCATTATGTAAGATGCAAACCCAAGTAATTGTTATAAAATTGTCTAACTGAATTGTTTTCCTGACTCCTTGTAATTCTGTACTTATCCAGGTCAGTTCAATCACATTTCTCCCCTCGCTTCTTTGTATTTTATCTCCCAAATCCTCTGAATGTTTTTAGAGACTTGTCCCATAGAAAATCATGGTTCTCAGCCCATGGATGGCTCCAGAGGTATAAAAGATCAACAACTTAAACCTAGCAATACAGCAGTTATTAAGCGCCGTCATATTTTCTTTACCCAAGATACTAGATGGCAAGATTTTGGGTTAAAACAAGTTGAAAACTTCAAAGAGCTATTGAAACTGTAGCAAATTATAATGTACCTTGAGAACTCTGAGAATCAAGCACTGGTCATAGGGTTTTGCAGTAACAAGACATACAAACCATAGAAAACCACATTCTAGTTTCTGGCCCTCAGGATTTATTTCTTGGAACATCAAGATTCCTGTGCATAGGGATCTATGAATCCCCAACTGCTTTCTGGAATTCAATCCACTTTGATGTTTAAGTCTTATGAGCTGGGTGTGGTGGCGCACATGTCTGCATTGCACTACTTGGGAGGCTGAGACAGGAAGATAATAGGTTGGAGGTCAGCCCCTGCAACTTAGTGAGACTGTTTCAAAATAAAAAAAAATAAAATTGGGCTTGGGGTATAGCTCAGGTGTAGAATCCCATTGGGTTCAATTTCCAGTACCACACACACACATGCCTTGGTGTGCTTAAAATTCAGGTTGGGCCTCATATTTGTTCCACAATGAGGAAGCCAGATACAAAAGTCTTCATTTCAGGAATTAAGCCTTAACATTCATCTTATTTTTATTGGGTTGGGGGTATAACTTGGAGGTAAAATGCCTCTGGGTTGAATACCCAGTACCAAAACATTCATCTTAATTTATGTTAACATTCTGTCCCTCTTTCTAGGAGTGTGCCCCATCAAAATCCTGCAAAGACCATGCAGCACCAAAACTATATCTTTTCTAGCTTTATGAAAGTTAAGGGCACACTTCCACTTCCTGTAAAATTCAGAGTACAATACCAAAAGGCCTTTTAACATGTACTTCAATCATCAACAGCTATTGTTTGCACTTTACAAATGAAAAAAACCTACACTCAGACCACAAAGGAATAGTAGTAGTTAGTTAGCATTTAATGAACCTCTGCAACTGACTTTTAAGCCACCAGGACACAGGCACCCCCAACACCCTTAATCTTCTCCTCAGCTCTTCTGCTGAAGAATTTGGCCTTCACGATGACAGGCTGCTTTGGGAGCTTTCCCTTCCCCAAAACTTTGTAGTAACCCTAGAAAGAGAAAAGGAATTACAACATATTATGACAGGTACCAAACTCCGACTGGCACGAGGAACAAGGCAGGCCCACCCAATCTTAGGGGCCCAGGGTAGGGCATGTTTCTGACCCGAGCACTAACAGGGGCACTGACTGCCCCCGCCAGTGAATCAAGACCAGCTAATTCTCTCCGAGAACTCTAGCACACCAGGACAAGTGCTGTGTCAGGATGTGACTCTAGTCTCGACAAACCAGACCTCCCTCTCCTACAAGAAAACCACATTCCTGGCAATGCTCCAAATCCTGACTACCAAAACTGCTCAAGAAACACTAAATAGGCTGGGAAGAGACTTAAAGCTACCTGAATGTCTTCCTACGGTTTGGGCCTCTTTCAAGACTACCTCCACACTCAATGGGTGGGAAAGACATAATGATCAGAACCCCCAGAGATACACAAAATTTGTTTTGGGGGAAAATATTTTCAGGCCATGAATAACAAGCATTAGGATTTGTGTTCTCTAAATTTTCACTTCTGTGAGGGAAAATAAGATCAAGATAGGGAGGGGAACAGTTCCATTTTAGTCACAGTCAATTACTTGTGGTAATTCTGCCAAAAAGTAAAACTTTCAAGAGGTTACTGGGTAAATATAGGAGATTACAGGTGGAAGATTAAGTGTATTAAGAGTTTTGTAAAGACAAGACAAGAAAATCATCTAATTCACTCACCGATCGCACTACATCAATGATAGGAGCGGCTCCAGTCTTGTTTTTGGCAGCATTTACTCGTGTCTGTTCACTGACCAATGTCCACAATTTATCAAGGTTGACAGTTGGGCAGAAGCTCTGGTTCCTTTTTAAGTGGTAATGCCTCATACCAACTTTCCCAAAGTAACCTGGGTGACTGGGAAGAGAAGTCGACCATGTTCACGACCTTACACAATCACCTCCCCACACTGTAGTGTAAATGGTTCATTGGTATAGAACCGTGACTGGCACACACCAGGCACCTGATACATCTGCTAAGGTAAATATATAAAAATCATCAAAGAGTACTGGAAGGAAAAAGCTAGCCTTATTTTATGGAACCAGGATAACCACTGAGAAAGTTAGGTCACTTGCCAGCATTCTATGGAAAATCTTTTTAACAGAGGTCGCCTACAGAAAGTGAAAATACAACATCTTCTAATTGGTAGATCTAAGCGAACCCAACAGTTGTATAAGGCTTTGTCCCTAACCTGGTGACTGACTGTGCCACGAAGCCCACAGCCAGTGAATAAGGTCAGGAGTTATTCTTCGAGGACTCTAGCACACTAAGGCAACAGCCAATACCCAAGCGTGACTCTAGCCTCGATGGCAGGCTCTCTCCGTTCACATCAAGTACACACTTGTTAAGCCAGCAATAGGCACATTTTTGAGAGGCTTGCTTCTAAAGATGTCCTAGGCCCCCACTTCCAGTGAAAGCAGTCTAAGAAACACTCACTATTTGTCAAAGTTGATCCTGTGGTGATGCATGCCACCAGCATTACCCCGGCCTCCTGGGTGCTTCCGGTGCTTGCCTGCAGGAACACAAAACTACATGGCTAGCATAGCCTTCTCTAACCCCTCAGTACTATCTTGAAAAAAGCAGCACACCTCAATTCTGTCCCGTTGCTTATACTGTTCCCGTCTACCTCTTTCAGCATCGCCATTCGGTCAAGGTACCGAGTTAAACATCTTTTCTATATTCCACACCACAGCAGTCATGTTTTTTTTTTTTCTCGATACCGGGGATTGAACCCAGGGGCGTTCTACACCCGCGCTACACCCCCGGCCCTATTTCTTATACTTTTTATTTTGAAACCGGGTCTCACGAAGTTGCGGAGGGCCTCACTAAGTAGAGAGCGAGAGAGAGAGCGAACGCTGAGGCTGGCCGCGAACCCGGATCCTCTGGTCTCCGCCTCCCAAAGTACTGGGATTACAAGCGTGCGCCACCACGCCCGGCAGCAGTCATGTTTTAATAACTCCGCTTAATTTCTGCCCTACTACTGATGTAAAAACCCTTTAAAATTGTGGAGTACTAGAGGCCCCTCAAAGAAAAAATAAACAGCTGCCCGATTCAATCGCAGAGATCTTACCGGAACTCACTTCTAACCTACCTATCTCCTATGCACTCGAAACACGAGACCGTAAGGCCGACCGGGAGGGGAAGCCGGCACTTACCGATGCGGCCGTGGCCGTGGCTCACGTGGCCTCGAAGTTTCCGGGTCTTTCTCAGTCTGGATGGCTGTGTGGGAAAAGGAGCTTGTTGGTAAGGCCTACGGAAGAAGGGCAGGGAGCGATGCTTGCCAGCCCGAGACCGACCGCAGGCCTGGGGTCACGGGCCTGACTGTCGCGTTCGGCAAGGCCGAGGTTACGGACTGGCCCGGGGTCGGGCCGCCTGAGCAGGGCGGCGCCCGGGCGCCCCGGGCCGCGCGTCTCCGAGATCCCGGCTCCGGGCCGAACACGCGGCCCCCGGCGCCCCGCTGCGGGCCATCACGGGCCCCACGCCAGCCATCCTGCTGTGCCCGGCCACGCGCAACCTGGAAGACCTCGCCAAAGTCAGGGGTAGATGGCTGGGAGACAAGGGAAATAGAGCGCCACGCCGACGGCGGCAAGAAAGCAGAGGCAACTAAAGAAACACCTACCATGTCGGCGGCCGAGACGAAAAAGGGAGGCCTCCGCGAAGTCTCGCGAGGTATCGAGCGAGGGGGCGGGACCAGCGTGCCTCACTTCCGGCCAGGAGGCGGGTCTAGGGCGGGGCTTCTGGTCTCGCGGGTTCCGGCCCCTGACGGCCGGTTCCTCTTTCTGCCGGCAGTCTTCACAGTGAAGTTCAGTGGTCCGTGGTGCCGGGCTCTCTGTGCGGCCGGTTGTACCTGGCTCGGAAGCTGAAAGATGTCGAGGAGCCTGAGGCTTGGGGCGCTTTGGTGCACGCCGCCGCGGCCTGGGTGGGCCAGGCCCTTGCTGGCGTCTTCGCCCAGGTACCGCCAAGGCCGACCCGGAGGGCCTCGGTACCTCTCCGCTTCTCACCAAACGCCCCGGCCCTGAGCGGTCCCCTGTTCTTTGTGTTCTGCTCGAGCCTGGTGGTGTGGAGCGGCGAGGCACTCGTTAGCCCTCAGTATACCCATCTGTTGCCTGAAGTCCTTGGGCATCGTTTCTGCAGTGCCTCTACCGCCGAGACCTGCCGTTCACTCTCTGGGCACTCTGCGTTTTTTGCCCTTGTGCTGTCGTCACGGGGGTCACCTCAAGTTTTAGCAACCTGCTATGCTTGATGGACCCAGACCTTGTAAATACTTTTCTAAATGACGCTGCCTTTTTTTTTTTTTTTTTTTTGGTGGTGGTACTGAGGGGCGGTCTACCTCTTAAACTACACCCCCAACCTTTCTTATTTTTTGTTTATTTTTGTGGTACTAGGGATTGAGCCTGAGGGCATTCTATCTCTGAGCTACACCTCCAGCCCTATTTTATTTTTCATTTTGAAACAGGGTCTAAGTTGCTGAGAGCCTTGCTAAATTGCTGAGGCTGACCTCCAACTGCGATCCTCCTGTCTCAGCCTTGCCAAGTGCTGGAATTACAGGCGTGCACCCCTGCGCCTGGACTAAGGGACACGTTTAAGTTTTCTTGGGAACCTGTTTCAGACGCCCCTCACCCCTTAGTCTTGTGGACCAGAGAGCCCCTCCCCAACCTGCACCCTTTATAAACTTCTCTGATCAATTCAGTCATAGCTGCTCACTGCTCACCCCTACACAATGTAGTCCATAGCTCTTACATAATTAAGTTACATATGTCTTCCCTAATAGGCCAAATTCTCTAAGGGCACAAGGATTGTGTATGTTTTGCTCTACTGCAGAGCAAACCCAGGTGTATTCTACCAGTGAGCTATACCTCCAGCCCTTTTTATTTTGGGGGTATGTACGTATGTATTTGTGTCATTGAGGATTGAACCCAGGGGCATTCTACCTCTGAGCTACACACCCAACCCCCCCCCTTTTTTTTAAACAGTTGCTAAGTTGCTGAGGCTGGCCTCGAACTTGCAATCCTCCTGTCTCAGCCTCTGGAGTAGCTTGGATTTCAGCTGTGTATTTTTTTAATGCATGCCCTGCCAGTTCCTGACATGTGGTACATGTCCAACAAGTGAATGTTTCTTTCCTACTAGGAAAGACATCCCTCAGCTCACGTTTGTAATCCCAGTACTTGGGAGGCTGAGACAGGAGGATCACAGGTTCTTGGCAAGCTTCAGCAACTTAGGCCCTCTACAACTTAGTGAATCCCTTTTTCAAAATAAAAGATAAAATAGGGCTGTGGATGTAGCTCAGAGGTAGAATGCCCCTGGCTTCCATCCCAGTATCACAAAAAAAGGAAAATAAATAAGAAAAGGCATCCCTCTTGTTTTTAGTGGGTTTCTTCAACCAATCTTAAAGATTTCATTTCATTTCCTCAGCTATTCTCTCTCTGTGAAAGTGTATTTATTTTCTCTGCCTTGCTCCCTTCAGAGCATGTATTCTAGTTACAGTATCCTAAATTCTCCCTATCTCTGACTACTACCCTTGCTCCTTCCTTTATAGCCAAGCTCCCCAAAAGAGTAGTCCACAAATCCTGTCCATTTGCTAGCTTCTTGTTCATCATTTAACTCACTGCAATGTAGCTCTCAGCCCCCATATTTACTTCAAAGAGATTACTCTTACTAAGGTCATCAATAAACTAATTGCCAAATTGAATGGACATTTCCCATTCATACCACTTGTTGTTTCTATTGTACTTTACTCCTTTAACTTATTTTTTGTTGTTGTTGTTGTTGTGGTACTGGGGATCAAACCCAGGAGCACTCTACGATTGAGCTATATCCCCAGCCTTTTTTTTTTTTTTTTTTTTTTGAGACAGGGCCTTGCTAAGTTGCTCAGGCTAGCCTCTAACTTGTGGTCCTTCTGCCTCAGCCTTCTAAATCTCTGGTATTACCGGTGTGCCCCCCCCCCCAGCCTCCTTAGACTTTAGACTTTTTTTTAGAGATATTCTTGCTTTTCTCCTTGCCTGGCTGCTTTGCATCTTTTCAGGTTCTTCTAACTTTGCTATTTAAATGTTGACGTTCCTCAGCCTTCAGTCCTTGTCCCTTTTGTCATTTCACAGTACATGGTCTCCTTGGTTGATGTCAATTCACATCTGTATTGCTGAGCTCCACACCCATATATTCACTTAATTACCTGTTAACACCTCTTGGATTCTACAAACATATCTAAAGAACTCAATCTTCCCCACTTACTGTTACCTTTTTTTTTTTTCGGTACTGGGGATTGAACCCAGGGGAATTCTACATCCAAGCTCTATCCCCAGCCCTATTTTTAATTCTTTTTTTTTTTTTTGCGGTACCGGGGATTGAACCCAGGGGCGTTCTACCTCCGCGCTACACCCCCGGCCCTATTTTTTGTACTTTATTTTGAAACCGGGTCTCACGAAGTTGCAGAGGGCCTCACTAGGTAGAGAAAGAGAGAGAGAGAGAGAGAGAGAGAGAGAGAG
>PVJS01031784.1:0-23182 GCA_004027185.1 Glis glis | reverse complement strand
AAGGGGGAGGAGGAGGGGAGGAGAAGGAGTGAGAGGAGGAGGAGGGAGAGGAGGAGGAGGGGAGGAGGAGGAGGGGAGGTGATCTGCTCTTAAAGCTGTGTGTCACCAGTGAACAGCAATGCGATTCCCCGGCACACAGGCCTGGCCCCTTAAGAAGTCTGACTCTGATGGGCTCCTTCCCACTGGACTCAGTTTCCCCTCCAGCCCCTAGGGTCAGGGAGCCTTCTCCCAGGTCTCTCCCAGGACCCACAGCCAGGAACCCTACCTCCCATTGCGCTCCATGACTCACCTCGGGGCGGGCACGGTGACCTCGCAGCTGGCTCTGGGTCCTGTCTGGTCTTTGCTCCCGAGCGAGCTCCTGAGCCCACAGCCCGCTGCCCCGCGTGTGGCTTCTCAGCGTGCACGGCTGACCGTCCGCGTGGACGACCCGCGCGGCACTTCAGGAGGTCTGAGTCCTGCAAAGATTTGATGGCGCTGGTATCTGCACTTCTGTGTCATTTAGAGGTGAGAGCAGGGGACTCCCGAGGTGCAGAGGCCACCTGGGGCTGCCGAAAGGCAGGACCTCTCGCTATGTCCCCCCCAGGCCCTGGCCAGTCACCCTTCCCGGGCCGGGGCACTCAGAGGAGAAGCATGTCCGCAGGGCCCACTTTACGCAGATAGCTGTCCACCAGAGCTTTCATCTTTAAACCGCAGGAAGTGAAATTATTTTAAAAATGCAGGAAGTGGGTTTGAGGCAAGTGCGGGGCCTCTGGAGCGCTGCTCTGCCCAATCCAACCCTCTTTGTCTACAGATGGTGGATTTGAGGCACAGAGAGGGGAAGCCACTTGCCCCAAGACACACAGCTCTGCAGTGACAGCGCTGGGCTTCGATTGGCCCTTGCCTTTAACGTCAGCATTCAGGGCGCAGTCTGAGGCGCCCCGTGTTAGAAATAATAACCCAGTCCTTCCTCCCTATGACCTCCACCCCAAAACCTTCCTGTCCTTCCTCTCCAAGACTTGAAGGAAGGGATTAAATCTCAGCTCTGGTTTGAGTCGAGGCAATAAAAATGGACTTTATGACATTAACAAGATCTTTGGACATCAAGATGTCGCTCTCTCTTTCTCTTACACACACACACACACACACACACACACACACACACTGTCCACGCAGTCTGAAGGACGCAGAGACACCACCAAACAACTTCATGCCATCAGTTTCAACCGAATTGCCCCACTGCTGGACGTGACTCTCTCGCTCGGTAATTTCCCTTTTCTGTTCTTCCTACTGCAGCTCTCCCCACTGTTTAATTCCTCTTTAAAAACTGTAGTTCGCCAGGCGTAGTGGCTCACACCTGTAATCCTAGTACTTGGGTGGCTGAGACGGGAGGATCTCCAGTTCAAGGCCAGCCTCAGCAACCTAGTGAGACCCTCAGCAAACTAGTGAGACCCTGTTTCCAAAAAAAGGGGATGGTGGTGGCAGGGGTGTAGCGCAGAGGTAGAATGCCCCTGGGTTTAATCCCCAGTACCACAAAACAGAACAGGTGCAGCGTGGTACATGCCTGTAATTCCAGTACTTGGGAGACTGAGACAGGAGAATCGCAGGTTTGAGACCAGCCTCGGCAACTTAGTGAGATCCTCAGCAACTTATTTCAAAATAAGAAATAAAATAGGGCTGGGGGTGTACTTCAGAGGTAGAACATCCCTGGGTTCGATCCCCAGTAGTGCAAAAAAAAAAACAACAAAAAAACCTTGTACTCTCTGGCAAGGGAGGGAAGGCTCCCCAGAATCAACAAAGTGTGTTTACTGTGTAGACAGCCAGTCCTCAACTCTGGGTAACAGAAATGGTCAAGGATTGGGGTCCAGAGGGAATTTATCTCCACCCGCAAAAGACTGAGCGCATGTTCAGCTGTTTCTTGGGTCCCAGCCGGGTCTGAGTTTCGATTTCACGGAGGACAGCTGGGCCAGCCGTGGAGTGGAGAGAGACACAGTCGCTCCGAGGATTAAATGTCTCCGTCACGCCCGTGTTCCCGGGAGGGAGCTGGGGTGAGCATCGTCACCCCCGTTTTACAGCTGGGGATGAGATTTGGAAGTTCCCGTGACCCCGGGTCCTGCCGAGGGAAATCAAGCGCTTTTCTGCCTGAGCCTGGGATATCTCATCTCATCTAGTGAAGGACGCGGGTTAGGATCAGGCACCGAATTGGTCCACGAGGACAGGTGACAAAGCCCGTTCACGCGCCTCGCCTCCTAGAACTCACCGGTCACCCAGGGGAGGAGAAGCCGTCTGGTTTTTATCGAGGAGGGCGGAGCATCAGGCGGGTCCAGGAACCTGCTTCTCCTCTTGTTTTTCTGGCAATCCCGGGTGGCTTTGCTCCCTCCTTTCTCCATGCCTCTCATTTCTGTTCAAAGCCAAGATTTGGCCCTGGTTTCCCCTAAGGCTTCTCTCCCCTTGCACGTTTACTCTAGACCAGGGCCTGGACCCGCGTCCACCGCGGCACGAGGGACATTTTGGGCTGGGTCATTCTTTGTTGCTGGGGCGGTCATGTGCTTTGTAGGATATTTAGTGGCATCTTTGGTCTTGGGCCAGTAGAGGATGGCAACACCTCCTCTCCGGTAGTGACAACCGCGAATGTCTCCAGGAACTGCCAAATGTCCATTAGCACTATTTGGTGAGAACGGCTGGTTCAGCCAACTTCTGCCCCATGGAACTTTCTAGAAACCTGTGATATCCAATATGGCAGCCACTAGCCCGTGTGGCTATTCAGCAATGGGAATGTGGCTCATGCACGATAGACTAATTTTAAATTTAGTTTAAATTACTTTTTTTTTGGTGCTGGGGACTGAACCTGAGGGCATTCTACCTCCGAGCTATACCCCCGGCCCTTTTTATTTTTTATTTCAAAACAGGGTTTCACTAAGTTGTGGAGGCTGGACTCAAACCTGCGATCCTCCCGTCTCAGCCTCCCAAGTACTGGGATTACAGGTGTGCATCACCATGGTCGGCTTAAATTACTTTAAATTTAACTAGCCACACATGGTTAGTGGACAAGGTATTATTATTATTATTTTTGGTGGTACCAGGGATTGAACCCAGGGGCATTCTACCTCCGAGCTATACTCCCAGCCCTATTTTTTATTCTTTATTTTGAAGCAGGGTCTCACGAAGTTGTGGAGGGCCTTACTAAGTAGCTGAGGCTGGCTGCGAACCCGGATCCTCCTGTCTCAGCCTCCCGAGTACTGGGATTACAAGCATGCGCCACCACGCCAGGCCATGGATAAGATATTAGCACAGTTCTTTGTAGCAACATTAGGTCTTTGATGGAAGGCAGTCAGGGGAGGCTTCTGGCTAAATTCGGACCAGCTTCTTGCTTCTCTGTGACGGGGGGAAACACCAGACTGGAAATGGTGAATGCTTAGCACAGGTGCAGCCCCTAACCATTCCTGTGCCTAGGGCAGACATTGCTAATCAATCACAGCACAATCAAGCTTGTTGGATTCCTATCAAATCCAACAAGCTTGGGATCTTTCTCAATACCACACTCCAGGCAATCCCCAAGGACAAGCCAGTCAGTGCTGGCCTGCGAGAGAAACCTCATCGGCCATCCCGCACCTGGCCCCAAGACCCATCTGTGAGGCCCAGTGTGTCACCAGGGGCAAAGTGGCTGTTGAGAAGTGTATGGCCGACCAAGGTTAGCAGGACAACCATAGATACGAAGGGGGAGGGGCAGTGTGCTCCAGGAGCCGAGATTTTTCTCTTTAGGTTTCCTAAGAAACATCTGTTGAGCTGGGCGTGGTGGCACGCACTTGTAATCCCAGTACTTGGGAGGCTGAGACCGGAGGATCGCAGGTTCACAGCTAGTCTCAGGTACTTAGTGAGGCCCTCCGCAACTTAGTGAGACCCTGTTTCAAAATAAAGAATAAAAAATAGGACTGGGGGTGTAGCTCGGAGGTAGAATGCCCCTGGGTTCAATCCCCAGTACCGCAAAAAAAAGAAAAAAAGAAACATCCGTTGAATAATTTAGGGACAGAGGGTGAGGTAGGGTATTGGCTTAGTCCCTGACAGGCAATGCCTTTGGAGATTTTAATCCACTTGGGACTTGACATGATCAACAGGGGATCCTGTAATGAAGAGCTCACGGGCACAAGGAGCATCCAGTACTCAAACCACCCTGGGGGGGTGATAAAGGTGGCGCCCTCGTGTGGTGGGTGGGGGAATTGCAGCCTCAAGAGGTTACAGCAGCAAACCGGCCTTGTGGAGCCCCCATGGCGTAGGGCTGGGAATTCAGGCCTGATGCTGCCACCGGAGGGCAACAAGCCCGCTGTGTTTGCCCTGTCCACCTCTCAGGGAAGAAACCATCACTTCTGCTGCAGAGAGCAGGTCAGAAAACTCCAGGGTGCAGCAACCCTTGCTCTGCAGCACCTGGGGGCCACCTCCCCTGAGGAATGGTGGAGGGCCACAGAGGAGAAATCGAGGGGTGGTGGACTCCACAGGTATCCTAGGGAAAGGGTGTTACCAGGTTGTGTCGCTCCAGAGAGCAGAACTGGGCTGGCGTGTGGCTGGCCTGGCCCGGCAGCCTCTGAGGAGGAGGCACCATTGTCGGACTCTAGACATTAGAGACAGAATTGATCTGGGGTCACCGGGAGCTGTAGGGCCTGAGAGTGCCACTTCCCCTGATCCTGGATGCTAGAATAGGGGAAGGCGCATTTCATGGCCTCTGAGGGCCTTTTATAGTCCTGGTTTCAAAGAAAGTTAGCAACTAGAGTAGATCCTTAATGACTTACTAAGGAGTGAGCTCACCGTCAGTGGACAAGACCAAGTGCAGGTTCATTAACTCTCCAGGAAACCCCTTGTGAAGGGGGCGGGGCCTCTGCGCCTCTCTGCGTGTCCCTGCCCGTGGCTCCGTGATGGTGCCGGGCTCTGCGGTCCGCCCCCACCCCAGCGCCTCCCCCTGCCTTCCCCACACTTCTTCATCTCCCTGCGGCACCTGCTTTTTCTCCCATCCTCCCTATTCTACATCTTTCTTTTCTTCTTTCAATTAGGCGTCCTAATTCCCACGCCTCGCCCCTCTCCTTTGGGTTATCGTGAATAACGCGGGTTATTGTGAATGTGCCTGAGTTCGAGGCTAGGAGCTGGCTGGGGGCTCCCATCGCCCCGAGTAGCAGAGGGGATCTGCCTGCCGCGTGCAGTCCCTTTCCGCTAACTCGAGACTGCACCGCGTATGAACCACAAGTCACTTCTGTCCACGTAGCCTCGGGCTGGCAAATAGATAGCACTTGTACGTGATCCTCTCCTTCTCTGCTCAGGGCAGACATTAATAATCCATCAGAGAACTCTTTCATCACGGAGCCCAGATAAACTCTCAGAGTCCTTCCCGTAGAACACTCCAGGCAGCCACTGCCCATCTGTCCCAGTTGATACAGGAATTGAAACCTCCTTGTCCCCGGCTGTATCCGTCAAAGTCCTTCCAGAAAAGACCCACTCCACTGGCATTCTGGAGAAGCTGTTTAATAGAGTAGCTCTCCCAAGAAATGTGTGTAGGGTTCGGGGAGCAGTAAAGGCGATTGAAGCGCTCAGAGAGCAGCGGGGGGAGAGTCCTTCCATGCAAGGAACCTAGTGACCCCAGAGTCACCCGCAGCCCTCGATGCTCAGGAAGTTTTCCACCTGACAGGAAAACGTGCCAAGGGCGGATGCTGCCCTCGGGGTCTGGTGACAATGGGCATCGTCACTTCTGGATCTCAAGGGGCAGGGGAAGGAGCTGCTGGGGCAGGAGGGGAGGCAGAGAGGCTGCAGGACGTGCCTTTAGTAGAGGCTGTCTGCAGGGAGAGCCGGGTCTGATGCCTTCTGATTGCCTGCAGGAAGCCCACAGGCCGGGTCCCCACGGCGCAGCACGTGCAGGCGCAGGGCAAGACAGAAGAGGTGGACGGTGTGTCTGTCAGGGCAAATGGGAGTCTGTGCACAGGGTCTGCAGAGGCGTCCTCAATCTCTTTTTCCCATGTATCTGACCTCTGGGGTGACCTTAGAGGGACCGGGCGTCAGGCTCGCAGCCCATCGCGCTGTGTCTAGCTCCGTGGAGCTGGAGGAGCTCACAGCAGCGTCCCTGCTGCCACCAAGTCTAGGGGCCTTGCGGGCCGTCGTGGAGATCAACAGTGACGCTCAGGAACCAAAGTGGGCAAGACAGAATCCCAACTGGAAGCCGGGCGTGGGGACGCACGCCTGTCATCCCAGTACTTGGGAGGCTGAGACAGGAGGATCCAGGTTCGCGGCCAGCCTCAGCTACTTTGTGAGGCCCTCCGCAACTTAGTGAGACCCTGTTTCAAAATAAAGAATAAAAAATAGGGCTGGGGTGGAGCTCAGAGGTAGAATGCCCCTGGGTTCAACCCCCAGTACCGCAAAAAAAAAAAAAAAGAATCCCAACTGGAGGTGCAAATGACAGAGGACCAAACGGTGACCCCGGCTGTGTGTCCAGGGAGCAGAGGACAGGCTCTGGGGTGCGGCGTGAGGAGGCAGGAGCTCCCGGAGTCCAGCAGGGCGGCGTGGCTGGCAGGCTGGAGATGCTGTTTCAGAGCAGGTGGCCTGACAGGTTCCTGAGAGATGGAAAGAAATCAGCCGTCATGGACGAGCTGCCGTGAGCCAGGCAAGGAGGCCTGGGGGGGGGGCTTAGTGGCCTTGGGGGACACAGACTGGGTTCAAGAACTGGCTCCTGGCTGGGTGCCAGGCATGTCCCCTCGCTCCACCCCGGTGTCCTGCGATGCGGTGACACACTGAGTCCACCTGCAGAGGGGCTGGGGAGAGGGATTGACGGAATCCACTGACGTCCCCAGCACCGAGCAACGGGGACCCGCACGGGCGCTGTGACCAGCCGCTCCACTCTCCTCAAACCCCTTCAAGGGACGGAGGGCAGCCATCTCAGAGGCAGAAGGGACAGGGGCTGAGGCTCCCGGTCGTGCCCACTCCCTCCAGGGGGGCCCTGAGCACATTTATTAACCTCCCTGTTCCCAGACAGCACACGCAGCCCCGTGATTAACACCGAATGATGCTAAGTAGAATGTACCTTCTTTTTTTTATGGTACCGGGGGCTGAACCTAGGGTCATTCTACCTCCGAGCTACACCCCTGGCCCTATTTTATTTTATTTATTTTGAAACAGGGTCTCACTAAGTTGCGGAGGGCCTCACTAAGTAGCTGAGGCTGGCCGCAAACCCAGATCCTCCTGTCTCAGCCTCCGAAGTACTGGGATGACAAGTGTGCTCCACCATGCCCGGCATTCTTATTTTTTTTTATTGGTGCATTGTAATCATACATCTTGATGGGTTTCAGGGTGGTAGAAGTATGCATGCACGCATCGGTCAATTAGCCCTCCCCCAATTCCCACCCCCATTCCCTCACCCTTCCCTCCTTCTCGTGCTCAGCATAGTAGTTGACTTTGATAAGTTTGTGTATGTACACCCTGTGTATTAGGGTGTTTCCCTCTCCCCCCATCTCCCTCAGTTAGGTCCCCTTCTTTCTCATCTGAGGTTTTCTCCATCTTTGTCTGGAGTCCCTCCTATGCCCTATTCTCCCTAGCTTCCGCATATTAGGGAGAGCATCCGACTTTTCACTTTTTGTGACTGACTAATCTCACTTAGCATAATGTTCTCGAATTCCATCCATTTCCCTGCAAATGACATAATTTTATTTGTCTTTATGGCTGAGTGGAATTCCATCGTGTGCTCTTAACATTGCTGATGTGGGGCTGTGACAGGGACCTGGCATGCGCAGGGGAGCCAGACACGCCTGGGGACAGGTCTTGCCTGGACCTTCTGGCTGGGCGACCTCAGGCAAGTTGCTTGACGTCTCTGAGCTGCTTTCTGCTCTGTGAGAAGGATGCCAGCCACATGGTACTATTACGGGGCGTAAATTTGAGAACAGATGTTAACATATTTAAATTCCAGGTCCAGTCGGAAGTCCGGGTGCTGGGGGCAGTTGAGAGGTGCGGACCTATCTCGGTGCTGGGCACGTGGTTGGTTTTCCAAGTGTTGCGGATCCTCTTGTGCTGGGGCCTGGGCAGTTTTCACCAGGGAGTTGGTGGGAATGAAGATGGGATTGGGAATGGTTACCAGTGACCCGACACCTGCTTCAAATGCGGGCGCCCCCCACCCCATTTTACAGCTCAGAAAACTGAGGCTCCGAGAGATTCCCGGGGTCTCCAGGGTATGAACTCGGGCCACTGAGATGTGGGGTCCCCCGGTGTGTGGCTGCAGACAGCATGCGGGGAGAGGCATCCAAAATCCCTGCCACAGGCCTGCTGCTCTGTCCCTTTCAGCCATGCTCCCAATCATTCATTCATTCATTCATTCATTCATTCATTCAACAAATGTTTATCAAATCTCGAAGTGCATAGAATGGGAAGAATTCTGGACTTCATACGGAGTGGGGTGAGATGGGGGTACAATTTAAACAGGGGGTGAGAGCAGGTTCACAGAGAAGCAAAGACTTGAAGGAGGTGAAGGTGTGAGCTGTGCAGAAGGAAACGAATTTGGGGCAGAGGGGAGAGCTGGTGCAAAGGCCCAGGGGCAGGGATGTGTCTAGAAGCGTGACCGGCTTGAAGGATCAGAGGCGAGTTGGAGGGCAGGCAGTCTCCAGGGGCACTGTGGCCCCATAAAGACTCAAGCATTTATTTTATTTTTAATTTTTTTTTTGGTACTGGGGATGGAACCCTGGGGCATGCTACCTCCAAGCTACACCCCCAGCCCGATTTTTTTATTCTTTAATTTGAAACGGTCTCACTAAGTTGCGGAGGACCTCACTAAGTAGCTAAGGCTGGCTGCGAACCCGGATCCTCTGGTTTCAGCTTCTCAAGTACTGGGATTACAAGCGTGCGCCACCACGCCCGGCTGGAGCATTTATTTAATGAGACAGTGCAGTCCCTGGAGGCCTGGCTGCTCGTGGGACCTGGACGTGGTGGAGCAATGGGGGAAGGCTCGAGGTCCCCCGGGGCCATTCATGGAAAACTGTTTCAAGCCCCCCCTGGCTCTGGGGTGGCTTCCCCTTCGCCAGCCTCCCTCAGCCCTCAGGGGAGACCTGGGCTTTCTGGGTGAATTCAGGGTGTGAGCCTCATGGTCTTAAAACAGGTGCTGACACAGCAGGTGTCCGCGGTGGCCTGGGAGGGCAGTGGCGATAAGAGCACTTGCTTAAATTAAGGCTTGACGAAGCTGGCTCGCTGGCGCAGGCCTGGCTGCCAGCCCTGGGTCAGTGGGGCTGGCCTGCGCCCCAGAGGGGGGACCCGGGGACCAAGGCCCACGCCGGCCTCCTGCTCAACACAGCCAGTGCCGGGGCCTCTAGACAGGCCAGCAGCTTTGGAGTTGAGGACCCACAGCCTCCTGGAGCCCCAGGCTTTGGGGACTCCGGGCAGCCCCCCGCCAGGCCTGGGGCAGGGCCGGGCGCAGCAGCGTGGTGTCAGGCTATTCATAGCCGTGCTGCTTCCCCGGCTGCAGCCTGTGTGTCACTCCAGCCTCTGCAGAGGGGACAGGCGGGGAGGGGACCTCTGCCCCTCCTGTAGGTCTTCCCCAGGACCCGGCCTCATGCTGTCCCACCCCCAGCATCCTGTGCCTTTGCACGCCCACAAGGAGCGGGGCTGTTTCTCCAGGCAAAATGGCTGTTTGCAAGTGGACATGTGTCTAGGGCCTCCCCTCGGGAACTGGGACCTCATCAGAGCTAATCTGTCCCATCTGGGACTTTGTGTGTATGTGTGTGTGTGTCGGGGCGGGTACTGGGGATGGCACCCCAGGGGCATTCAACCTATGAGCTACACCCCTGGCCCTATTTTATTTTTATTTTGAAATAGGGTCTCACTAGGTTGATGAGAGTCTTACTACTTGCTGAGGCTGGCCTCGAACCTGCGATCCTCCTGTCTCAGCCTCCCAAGTCCTGGGATTACAGGTGTGCGCCACTGCGCCCAGCAGGCTTCTTCTTTTATAACAACCCTCCTCCAGCAAGACCTAACCAAGGTCCTATGGGAACTACCTTAATCCCTTCCAAGGGCACGCCCCCAATGACCTAACAGCCTCCCACTAGGCTCCGCCTCTTAAAGGTCCCACCACCTCCACACTCCCACACTGAGGATCAAGCCTCCAACCTACTCGAACCGTATCCAAACCACAGCATCCACCTTTTTCACTTTACAAACCAAGATGAGCGTCCTCCCGTGTGAGTTTACGCTTCCCCAACAACCCTCATACAGCGCAAGCGAGGGGGAGGGGAAGAGTGTAGCCACTTTAGAAAGCAGTTCAACATTTTCTCAAAAAAGAAGAATCGAATGTAAGAGTACCATATAATCCAGAAATTCCACTGCTAGGAATCTCCCCAAGGGAGATGAAAACGTATGTGCAGACGAAGAAGCGAGCAACCGTTTACAGCAACATTATTGACGATGGCCCCAAAGTGGTCCCAAGCCAAATGGATGCCCGTCAGCTGGTGCGTGGCTGAAGGAAATGCGATCCATCGGTGGAGCCCTCCGCAGCAACAGACAGGAACGATGCTGACACACCGCGAGGCGGATAAACGCCGAAAATACTATGCCAAGCAGAGGGACTCAGATGTAA
This sequence comes from Glis glis, assembly GCA_004027185.1. Taxonomy (NCBI): domain Eukaryota; kingdom Metazoa; phylum Chordata; class Mammalia; order Rodentia; family Gliridae; genus Glis; species Glis glis. Next base: position 12,624 of record PVJS01031784.1, on the reverse strand, counting down.
ATGACTAAATGCTGCAGGATTTGACTATACCAAGTGTTCAGGAAAAGATGAATCTATGAAGACAGGAAGTAGAATACTGGCTGTCTGGGGCCGAGTGTAGTATAGTTGGTCACTGTAAATGGGCCTAAGGCTTCTTTTGAAGGCGATGATCATGCTCCGAAGCTAGATTGTGATGATGAGCTGCACAACTCTGTTAATTTGTTAAAAAATCATCAAATTGGCTGGGGTGTAGCTCGGTGATACAGCGCGTGCTTAGCACAGGCAAAACCTTGGGTTCCCTCCCCTGCTCTGCAAAAGGGGAAAAAAATCATGAAATTGTACACTTAAAATGGGAAAAGCTCATGAAAGACAAGTTAAATCTCATAAAGCTATTTAATAACAATGTTTTCGCCGGGCATGGTGGCACACTCCTGTAATCCCAGTACTTGGGAGGCTGAGACAGGAAGATCTCAGGTTCAAGGACAGCCTCAGCAACTTAACAAGACCCTGTTTCAAAATAAAAAAAAAAAATAAAACAGGCCAGGGATGTAGCTTGGAGGTAGAATGCCCCCAGGTTTAATCCCCAGCACCAAAAAAAAAAAAAATCTTTTATCAAAATGCTATTTCTGTGGGTGTGGTCTATATGCATATAATTACGTATTTTTTCTTTTCTTTCCTTTTCTCTTCTCTTTTCTTTCTTTTTTTTTTGTGGTACTGGGGATTGAACCAGGGGCATTCTACCGCCGAGCTACACCCCCAGCCCTAATTTTTAATTCTTTATTTTGAAACAGGGTCTCACTAAGTCACGGAGGCCTCACTAAGTAGCTGAGCCTGGCCGCAAACCAGGATCCTCCAGTCTCAGTCTCCCAAGTACTGGGATGACAAGCGTGCGCCACCACACCTGGCTTAATTATGTATTTTTCTGATTGTGTGTTACACTTCAATAAACAGTTAAAGTGTGGGGTCACGAGGGAAAGCATTTAAGATGGCTACCTGCACGGTGGCCAGTGACTCCTTGCTGACCATACACCTCCTGGGCATAAGCAGTGGTAGCTGTCCCTGGCTGTCCCATTCTGCACGGGGTCACAGTTCACGGCGTTGGGGTAGCGAGAGTGGGTTGGCGCCTGGGGTCTAACCTGCCTCTCTCTTCTCTCCCACATGTGTCTGCATCAGGCCTGTGTCTGCCCATCTCATGAGCTTCCGGCGTCTGTAGAGCCTCATCCCGTGCTGTCCAGCAGGGGCGCCTCTCACGCACCTCAGCGTTTCACGGAGCTGCCTGAGCATGGCCATCTCATCACGCCTCGCCCTGTGGGAGCAGAAGGAAAGTGACGCTCGGGGCTGGGGCTGCAGCTGTGGGACCCAGACCTCATACCCAAAAGACAGGTCACAGCGTGGGTGTCCCAGGCTGCCCTTTCCCAGCTGAGGCAGAGTCTCGTCCACCTCTCCCGGGTGTATTGTATTTAATACAATATATTAAATATTGTATTGCCACCTCCAGGGCCACTTCCAGGCCTCCTGGCCGGTTGTGGCCGTCCTGACCCTGCCGGGCATTGCTGGCCACGCCCTTGACGCCCCCCGGGGCTGCCTGGGCTCTCCCTGCCCTTTAGGGGAGGCTGAGACATGGAGCCCCAGCCATCCAGTCCCCCTCCTCCTGGCAGCCCTCCTTAGCACTGGGGTGTGCGTGGGCTGGGGGTGCAGGGGGGCATGGAGGGCACAGGCAGAGCCGTGGGCGGCCAAGTCAACACTCCTGTCACCCCAGAGCACTGGAAATGGACTCCTCTCCCTGGTTACTCCTTCCTCCCCTTTTGTAGTTTTCATAAGAAACCCAGAAGGGCTCTTTGGCCGATGCCCATCCTCCTGCCGCCTCCAGCATGGGCTTCCATGCCCTGGGGCAGAGGGGCGGGTAGCGGATCCAGGCTTCCATCTTGGCTGACCCTGCCCCTCCCAGGCCTGGGGTGGGAGGGTGGGAGGATGCAGATTTGACACCTGTGGATTGCGCTCTAAGACCCCCCTCACTAGACAGTGGGCTTTGGGCCTATCTCAGGAGGGACGGAAGGAGAGCAGTGGAGATGTGAGCCCCTCCCGGCAGGCCCTGGCTCATTCCCAGACCAAGGACCCCGCCCAGCAGCTTGGCCCCACGCCTCTGCCTGTCCCCTCATCCCCCTCTCCTTTGGATTTCCCCCTTATCAGCCAGGCTGCAGAGGGAAATATTTACCAGGCACACACAGAGAGCCTTGATAAGGAGGTGATTGGGCCAGTGCGGCTTTTCCACATCAAGCACTGGTGATTTTTTTTTCCTTCCAATGATTAGTCCCAGTGATGCAGGTTAGAGATGTACACTCCAGTCAGACACAGGGTCCCATGTCTCCACCTCTAAGGTCCCTGTGACCAACAAAGGGGTCTCAGCTGCAAGCCAAGGCCAGCCGGCTCTGGCCTGGCCACATCTCTGGACTAAAACACCAGTACCCAGGCTGCCCACTTAGGACCCAGAACCAGGGAATCCCTGTAGCCCCTGTCCTGGTGTGAGAAGAAGCCAAAGCTGTGTCATTTAAGTGGCCTGGAACCACAGGGCTGGGTCCTCTACAGCTGTCCCTAAGCTCCCATGGGGTGGGTGCCAGGACCTCTTGCAGATACCCAAACCCATGGACGCTCAAGCCCCTATGTAAAGAGGCATAGCATTTGCATATAATCGATGCGATCCTCTCTACACTTAAATCCTCTCTAGATAACTCATAACACTGGATACAATGTGAATGCTGTAAATAGCAGTTACTACATTGTACTGTAGTCTGTGCATATTTAATATCGCATTGTAGTCTGTGCATAGTTAATATCGTATTATAGTCTGTGCATATTTAATATCATATTGTAGTCTGTGTATATTTAATATTGTATTGTAGCCTGTGTATATTTAATATTGTATTGTAGCCTGTGTATATTTAATATGCACAGATGTGATTGTTTGCTGGAATCTTTGCACCGATGGTTGGTTGGATTCCTAGATGCAGAGCCCTTGGGCCAGGAGGGCCGACTGTGTAAACCATGGCCATCAACCCTTCCTACCCCACCGTGTCCCTGACATGCAGAAAGCGATTCGGGGAGTGATTAGCCATTGTATTAGATGCGAGCTGAGGCAGGGCAGGGGAGTGTGGATGGTTCCTTGTGATCCATCACCTAGAAGCTGGAGAATCTCCTTTTAGAGCAGGTCTTCTTAGGGATGGGTCTGCCCGAGTCACAGAAGGGGACCCATGGCCTCGAGGGTCCTGGTTCATGTCACGTGGAGACGCAATCGGGCAGGGATCACGTTTCCTGGTAGAAACTCTGATGCTGATGTATTCCATCCTCACGTGCTGTCTCGGGGCCTCCCGGGGTCCCACGAGCCTCACCCGCTATCACGGGGCTGGTCAAGCGTGTCCCCCAGCCCCGCCCAGGCCCATCACTGACTCCCCAGAGTGCACCCTGCACCTGCTGGCCCACTCACTCCGCTCTCTGTCTCCCTGCTTCTGCAAAACAGATCCGGGAGGAGGACAAGAGCCCCCCGCCGTCCTCGCCCCCGCCCCTGTTCTCCGTCATCCCAGGGGGCTTCATTAGGCAGCTGGTCCGGGAGACCGAGAAAGAGTCCAAGGAGGCCAGACGGAGGAAACAGGCAGCGCTGGCCTCCCCAGAGCGAGAGGTAAGTGGCCCTCGGGACGGGGACCGGGTGCCTTTCCACATGCACCCACCATCCTGCCCTGCAGTCCTCCTCTCACTCACCCCCATTCAGCCTTAGCTCCGTCTCCCCACTCTGAGGACTGTCTTCCTTCAACTCGATCGGTTGAGCTCCTGTGCAACCTTCAAAACCCACCTCAAATTGTATATCTCTGCCGGGGCACAGTGGCATGCTTATAATCCCAGTACTTAGAAGGCTGAGACAGGAAGATCACAGATTTGAGGCCAGCCTCAGCAACTTAGTGAGACCCTCAGCAACTTAGCAAGAGCCTGTTTCAAAATAAAAATTAAAAAGGGCCGGCGTGGTGGCACACACTTGTAATCCTAGTACTTGTGAGGCTGAGACCGGAGGATCCGGGTTCGCGGCCAGCCTCAGCTACTTAGTGAGGCCCTCTGCAACTTAGTGAGACTTGTTTCAAAATAAAGAATAATAAAAAAAATAGGACTGGGGGTGTAGCTTGGAGGTAGAATGCCCCTGGGTTCAATCCCCAGTACCGCAATAAATAAATAAATAAATAAATAAATAAATAAATAAAAAGGGTTGGAGGTGTAGCTCAGAGGTAGAATGTCTCTGGGTTCAATGTCCAGTACCAAAAAAAAAAAAAGAAAGAAAGAAAAGAAAATGTTCATCTCCCCCTGTTGCCCTCCTTCCTCTGATTTCCACTGTGTGTTTATTGTGGACAGCATAGCAATTATTTGATCTTATTTTTTTATTTTTATTTTTTTATTTATTTTTTGTGGTACTGGGAATTGAACCCAGAGGCATTTTACCTCCGGGCTACACCCCCAGCCCTATTTTTTTTATTCTTTATTTTGAAACGGGGTCTCGTTAAGTTGCGAGGGGGGGAGTTCACTAAGTAGCTGAGGCTGGCCGCGAATCCGGATCGTCTGGTCTCAGCCTCCCAAGTACTGGGATTACAGGTGTGTGCCACCACGCCCGGCTTTATTTGATCTTATTTGACCACACATTCTTTAGGAGCAATGACTACCTCTCTCATTTGACTCTGTATCTTGAGCACCCTCACAATCCTTGGTCCATAGTGAATGTCCAACAAGTGTTTGTTGAATGAATGAATGATATCAGTTGCTATATGGTGGGTGGAGATCATTTTTACACCTATTTTTGCAGAAAGGAAAAACTCCACACAGGCTAAGATGTAAGTTAGTTCGCTGTACGCAGAAAAGACATCAGCTCGGTACTCACAGGTCAGCTGTACTGACAAAGTGTTCAACTCCTTCCGGATCAGACAGCAAATGCGCATGACCCCACGCGCCTTCCAGTGGCCACACTCCCCCTGCCCTGCTCCCTGAGTCCCTTGGAATGGCCACAGTCCAACAGTTGAAGGGTTAATGCACGTCTGAGGTGGAGACCTCAGTCCCTGGCTCCAGCTGGCATCATTTCTAATTGATTGGTGTCCCCCAAAACTTGCTATCGCCCTTAATGGCACTGCTGGGGCCAGCACTTGCTGGGGCGAGGAGAGGCTGGGAAACTCCGAGCAGACCCGGGCCTGGCTCTGCCCCGTCCAGTTCATGCAATCCAGGCCCGCCCCTTCCGCTCGCTTGGCCTCTCTTTCCACATCTGTAAAACAGACGTGCTCTGAGTTTCCTCCTGCCCCGACGATTCTAGCCATACTGTCTTCTCCAGAGGCTCGGAAGGTGCAGAGGGGGCTACGGGCACGGGAGAGTGAGAAACCAAAGGCAGGGACTTCATGGGTGTGCCTGTGGGGGAGGGGGTCGGTCCTCGAGTTTGGCACAACCCTGGGCAACTGTCTCCTCTGTGGCAGTTGGTTAAAAATAAAGCAGTGACTCACTTCTCAACAACGGTGTAGACAGCGGTGAGACTCGCCAGGTACAGCCAATCCTCTTCCGAGGCCCTGTCCTCCTGGCCTGCAAGGTCAGCTGAGCCCCTCGGGGGTGGGCGCCCCAGCGTGGATCTGGGCTGTGATTACACATCAGAACAACCAGGGAGCCACGACCCAGACCAACTCCCTCAGCATCCTTGGGCATCCAGATTTGTAAAGCTCCAGGGAGGTTCGAAAGAGCCTTAGAAAAGCGAGGAAGGGCATGGAGTGTGCAGCAGTTAAGGACACTGGCCTTGGAGCCCAAGAGACCTGGCTGTACACTTTTGCTTTGTCTCCTTCGCTGGGCCCTTAGGAAGGTTCAGGAGCATGTCGCATTGTGACAATGCAGGGCCCTTGGAGAAGGGTCTACGTGCAATAGCTTGTGATCCCTTTCATTATTGTTTTACACAATTGAAGAAAGAGACTGCTTTTGTGGCATGTACCCCTCAAACAGAGAGAGACCCAAATAAAAGCCAGAAGGGGGTGTGGAATGTGGTCACTGTGGTGGCAGCCATACCCATGCAGTGCTCTGGGACTTTGTGGATGCGTGAGATGACTTCTAGTTCAGGTCTACAGGCCGAGATGTGTAGAGGTGACCATTGAGCTGGGTATAAAAGGACCAGTAGACCATGGCCAAGTGGCGAGGAGAAAGAGTATGCCCGGCGCAAGCTCAGCAGAGCAAACATGGGAGCAGGGAAGGTCAGGTGTGGGGGATGCCCAGTGTAGCCAAAGTCTGGGATAAGCAGGGATGGCCAGAGCAGAATGGGCTTGGGGGCTCCTTGTTGAGGATTTGAATGTTTGATACTGGTGTTGCATGATTTCTCCATAGGTTGCAGGTAGCTCCCCAAATCATTCCATCAGATTTATTTATTTATTTATTTAAGTACTGGGGATTGAACCCAGAGGCATTCTACCTTGTAGCTACACCCCCAGCCCGATTTTATTTCTTATTTGGAAACAGGGTCTCGCCAGGTTGATGAGAGCCTCACTACTTGCTGAGGCTGTCCTCGAACCTGCAATCCTCCTGTCTCAACCTTCCAAGTACTGGGATTACAGGCGTGTGCCACCACACCTGGCTTTTTTTCCATTGGATTTAAAATGACTGGCAGCCAACGGGAGGGAGACCCGTTCAGAGGCTGAGCAGCTCAGGTGAGAGAGAGTAGGTCTGGGAGAGGAGACACACTCATGAAGCTCTGCAGGGAGGGATTGACAGGTCCCGGCATGGTTTGAATGCAAGAGGAGGGCGAGAGCCCAGGGAGGCTGCATCAGCTCTATCCATGATGGAAGAACTCAGACCAGGGCTGGAGGCCAAGCCAGGCAGCAGGGCGCAGCAGCCCAAGCCTCCGTCTGCAGAGGTGCAGGCCTCTGGGAGCCCTTCAGGCCATCCAGGGCCAAGCTGGCTTGGGACCCATGCCAAGGAGCAAAAGGCAAGAAAGCTCAGGACACAGTGGGGAATGGGATCAGGGGCCCCCAAACCAAAGGGCAGAAAGGGGGTGACCCCCAGAACAAGGATGAGCAGAGGACCAGACCCCAACTCCACTCTGCAAATCCCCCACCCTGTGCAGGACTCCCAGGGGAAGTGTGTGTTCCGTAGCTTCAAACATGTAGGTCAGGCACGAGAGGGGGACCCCTGGAGCAGAAACCGGGGCCCTCAGCTGGACGGGCAGTGGATTTGGGGGCTAGTGTGAGGACGGTTGCTATGGGCCATGGCCACCCTGTTGGAGAGAAGTGGACCCAAGATGGGACTACATCTTCTAACCACAGGCCTGGCCTTTCCCTGATTCTTTTCTGGCCCAGCAGGAAGAATTGAGGCAAAAATAACAGTAATAACAACAGCAAGACAGGCGTGGTGGCGCACGCTTGTCATCCCAGTACTTGGGAGGCTGAGACAGGAGCATCCGGGTTCGCAGCCAGCCTCAGCTACTTAGTGAGGCCCTCCGCAACTCAGTGAGACCCGATTTCAAAATAAAGAATAAAATAGGGCTGTGGTGTAGCTCAGAGGTAAAATGCCCCTGGGTTCCATCCCCAGTACCACACACACACACATAATAATAATAATAATAATAATAACAACAACAACAACAACAATAGCAGCAATGGTGCCAGCTACTGTTCCTGAGGACCTACTATGTGCTGGGCTCAGTTTTGCTGTAGTAAGAAATCCTCACACCCACCCTGCAAGCAGGTCTTTATGATCCTTGTTTTATTGACAGGTTCAGAGGGGGTAAGCAATTTACCTAAGGCTGCACAGCCAGGCAGTGGCAGACTCAGGAGTTGAACGTGGTTCTGTTGGGTTCCAAAACCCACTCTCCTTCCTGTCTGTCGACTGGCCTGGAGGCTCTGGTCCGGTGCCTGTCCAATCGTGGAGGTGCTTGGGGATCTTTGAATGAGTGAATGAATAAATGAATGAATGGATGAGTGTGAGTAAAAGATGAAAGTGTTGGGTCAACCAGCAGCTGAGCCTGGTGGTCTCTTTCCTAGACCCCAGAGGTTTCCACCAGCCAACCCAACAGCAAGACCAACAGCGCCCCCAAACCTGGAAGCCGACAGACTCCCCAGGATGGCCAGGCCACCTCTCCGCAGAGCGCCAACATTCCGGGCAAGGAGGGCCAGGGGGGCGGCGGGGCCGAGCCCGCGGAGGTGACCGGCCTCGATGGCGAGAAGCCCCAGGAGCCGCCTGCCAAAAGGACCCTGCCCCTCAAGAGGGGCACGAGGAGGGGCGACGTGCTGCTCATGGTGGCCAAGCTGGACCCAGAAGCAGGCAGGCCGGAGCTGCAGACCCAAAACCGCGCTTTGCCCGCCCGCGGGACCCCACCCCCAGCCGCAGACCCCGGAGGGGCCAAGAGAGGGGAGACCCCCGGGAGTCCCGGGGGGGCCCGGGCCAGCACCAAGGACTTGGCCTCGAGGCCTGGGAAGACCCAGACTGGGAGTCTTGGGGACCCAGGCCAAGGAACCAAAGACGGGAATGCTCAGGGCACAGAGGGGAAGGGGAGCGGGGGTCCCCGGACCAAAGGACAGAAAGGGGGGGAGCCGCAGAGCAAGGACGAGCAGAGGACCAGGCCCCAAGCCCAACCGGCAGGTGACGGGGAGCTACAGGGGGCAGAGGAGAAGAAGGGCGGGGACCCCCCAAACGAGATGGAAAAGGGGGATCTGCCCAAGGATTTGGGGGCTGAAGGGAAGCCCCAAGTGCAGGCGAGAAAGTGGGGTGGTTCCCTGGGCAGAAAGAGCAAGGAGGAAAGTCCCCAGAGCAAGAAGGACAAAGAAGGGGGGCTCCCCAGCAAGGAGGGAAAGACGGAGGAGCCCAAGGCCAGGCTGGAGAAGAGGGGCCAGGCGCAGGGCGCGCCGGGGCCGGCAGGGGGCGCGCGGGAGACGCCCGAGCCAGCAGGTGCACCTGGGAAGCCAGGTGAGCGCCAGGTGAGGCCCGCAGCGGAGGCGCGGCCTCAGAGCGAGGCTGGGGAGGCAGGTGGAGCTCGCAGCCAGGCAGAGAGGAGCTGCGAGGCCCCAGCGCAGGTGGCTGCAGAGGAGGCGTCCGCGGTGGAGGCCGGGGTGGAGGCCCGGCGGGAAAGCAGAGCGAGGGAAGTGGAGGAGCCCGGAGTCAGAGCTGAGCAAGATGCGGCCGGGGCCCCTGGAGCGCGGGGCCGGGAAGGGCGGCCGGTGCCCGGGCCTCAGGGGCAGACGCAGGGCGAGGAGGGGCCGGCCCTGCAGGAGCGCCAAGGCAGCCAGAGCGGAGACTCCGACCAGGTGATGGAGCCGCCCCGGGGGGCAGGGGCAGCAAGACGGGAAGGACTGCCCCGAGGGGGAGAGGGGGACAAGGCGGGCAGGGAATTGGGGAGCGGAGGGTGAAGCTGAGAGGACCCGGGGCTGAGTTCTGCACTGCGTGGAAGAGAGCTCTCAACATGAATGGTCGCCCTCTTAGCTGGTCTGCTCCCCCGTTGCCCAACAGTTCTCAAGGCTGAGGCAGGAAAATAATAATTAAAAGGAAAAAAAAAAAAAGCAGATTGGGCCGGGCGTGGTGGCCCACGCCTGTAATTCCAGTACTTGGGAGGCTGAGACAGGAGGATCGCAGGTTTGAGGATGGCCTCAGCAAGTAGTGAGACTCTCATCAACCTAGCAAGACCCTGTTTCAAAATAAAAATAAGCTGGGTGTGGTGGTGCACACTTGTAATCCCAGTACTTGGGAGGCTGAGACAGGAGGATCGCAGGTTGGAGGCCAGCCTCAGTAACTTAGTGAGGGCCGTTTCAAAATGAAAAATAAAAAGGGCCGGGGGTGGCTTGGAGCTAGATGCTCCTGGGTTCAATGGTACCTTCCCCAGAAGCAGACTGGCTAAAATGCAGGTTCCCAGGGCCCTTCAGAAGGGCCAGGAGCAGGGTCCAGGACTCTGCCGGGAGAGTCTGAGGCTCAGCCCTGCGAGGGGTTTCCCTGCACACTGGGGGGGTCTACTGTCACTTTGCTGGTTTAATTTGTGATCTTTGCTCCCAGGCTCCAGAGGACAGATGGTACGAAGCAGAGAAAGTGTGGCTTATTCAGAAGGATGGATTTACTCTTGGTAATGAGGGCAGTAGCACCCCGGGGGGTGTCTGCTCCTCTCCCCCTCCCCACTAGTCCCCTGTGCAGGGTCCTGATTACACATGTGGCTTTCTGGGGTTACTTCATCCTTGGCAGCTGGCCTGCTGGATAGCTTTCAAGGGGCACCTGAGCCTTGATAATTAACTACTTGGATGCGATAGGCTTGGTTCCTAGGGAGTTCTGCAAGGAACCCAAAGTCTAGAGCAAGTGGGCGGCCTGGTGGAGGCTGCACACTACTAAGAAGTGGTTCTGAGCTCTGGCGGGAATCAGGCTGGGAAGAGTGATTGATTAGTGATGTCTGTCATGGGTGCTGCGGGGGGAAGTGGCGGTCTGTGTGCTGTATCTGCCATCCCGGGATGGCAGAGATGGGTGAGTGCACACAAGTCTCTGGGTGCCCACTCTGTTTCTGGCACTGTGAGTCAGACTCAGCCTCTGTCTGGAAAGGGTTTGGGGGTCACGGGTGTAACCCCTTTCTGAGTTGCCCCAAGCTCCCTCTCCAACCCTCTGGCCTAGCTCAGAGACTCTCTCTCCTTCCCTTTTCTCTCTGGACCTTCCAACCAGCAACGGTGCTAAAGCCAGATGAGGGAACAGCCGACCTGCCAGCAGGGAGGGTCCGGCTTTGCCTCGATGCTGACAAAACGGTCACCGAGGTGGATGAGGAACAAGTTCATCGGGTGAGTCCCTGCCCCCTTCCTGCCTGCTCTGAACCCGCCTTCTCTCCCCTGCTAGAGATCCCCCATGCCTGAGGAGCTATGGAAAGACCCCCACTGAACTTACTGCTCTCCTGGTGGGACCTTTATGGGGTCCTTCACTGTGTCCTATGGTGTCCCCTTTATGAGAACACATCAAAAGACTTATTTGACAGGTCTTGGCATGGGGATTTCTTCTCATTGCCCCAGAAAGTGATTGCTTTTCATTTTATGAACATCGCAAATCATGCTACAGAGCATGTTTCCCTTTTCACTCTAGCTGTCAGGGAACTCAGAGTTCAATTTGCTGCTTGCTGTGAAGAATAGCCTAGGTCCCCACAGCCTGCGTTTTGGAAGCATCTGATCCCACAAAACAGTGCTGCCGGCTAGAGGGACTGGGTAGCCCAAGGACAAGGACCAGGGCTGGCCCTATATTATTTGTAGGGTTCTATACTTCCCCTCCAGTGTCCTGGTGCTCTGGTCTGGTCTTGGGCACGTGACTCTCAAGGGGTAGAACCACCGCATGTGTGCACCCGTGTGCGGGCGTGTGCGCGTGCGCATGCGCAGGGCTGCGGGGCTGTGGCGGGGCCCAGGAGGCCAGAGGAGACCCTGTGTGATGGTTTGCAGGCCAACCCTGCCGAGCTGGACCGGGCAGAGGACCTCGCCTCTCTCGTCAGCGTCAACGAATCCAGCGTCCTGAACGTGCTCCTGCAGCGCTACCGGGCGGGGCTGCCGCACACCTGCGCGGGCCCCGAGCTCATCGTCCTCCAGCCCCCGGGGCCCGCAGTGCCCTCTGCAGGGAAGGTGAGTGGGGCTGGGGACAAGGTGCGGGAGGGTGGGAGGACCCTCTGCGGCGGAGGGGACAGCAGGACGGCCAGGGCCCCAGGAAACCCATCACCTTGAGCATCAAGGCCCCTGTGTCCCCATTCCCTGGAGACACTGTGAGAACCCCAGTGGTGTTAATGATAATAATAATAGTAATAATAGTAATAATAATAACAACAACAACAACAATAACAACAGGCCAGGCGTGGTGGTGGACAAGCCTGTAATCTCAGTTCTTGGGAGGCTGAGACAGGAGGCTCATAGATTCGAGGCCAGCCTTAGCAATGTAGCGAGACCCTCAGCAAGTTAGACCCTGTTTCAAAATAGAAAGGGCTGTGTGTGGGGCTTGGAAGTAGAATGCTCTTGGGTTCAATCCCTAGTATGAAAACAAAAACCAAACAACTAAAAGCCGAGGCGCTGTGTCAAGCGAGCAGGAACTCTGCCAAACACAACTTCAAACACCGTCATCCATCAATTCCCCGTCCCGGGAGACAGGTGTGGTGGTGAGCTCAGTCTACAGATGAGGAGCCAGGCAGGGGGAGCCGCTCTCAGGTTTAGCAAGCGGGAGCCAGGGTAAAACCTAGGTCACGGGCTCCCGAGTATTGTGACACTCTCAGGAGTCCTGAACACCCATTAGGTGCAGAAAAAAAAAACCCAGGTTTGCTTATTTTTCTATGAAGTGTAGAAATGGCCAATTGTCAGGATGGACAGTAAAAGCAAAGGCGAGCTCTGAGCGCCCCCTGGTGGGCAGACCTGGAACCACAGGCGCCTTCCTTCATGCCATGCGCCGGGCCGAGCTGTTTCTGGTACCAGTGGTTCTTAGCAGAGCAGGGCCAGGAGCTGTCTGCTGTAAAGGGTCCTTGTCCCCTGCTGGGGGAAGACATGGGCTTGTGAAGGCCCCGGAGCCTTGGAAAGCCTCAATTTCCTCATCTTTCAACTGGGGATGAAGAGCCACATCTTGCCCTCTGGAGCCCTGTGGACAAACCCATTCCCGGCCCCTGACAGTCAGTCCCTG
>PVJS01031783.1:0-23182 GCA_004027185.1 Glis glis | reverse complement strand
CAAAAAAAAAAAAAAAAAAGAAATGGAATGTTACCAGAAGAGTCCCCGTGTCCCTTCCATCTATTATTCTACCCCTAAGGATAACTACTGTCCTGATTGCTTTTTTCCCTTTCCTTTTCCTTTTTTTTCCCCCTAGACTGTGTCTCACTATGTTGCCCAGGCTGGTCTCATACTCCTGGGCTCAAGTGACCCTTCTGTCTCAGCCTCTTGAGTAGCTGGGACAACAGGCATGTGCCACCACGCCTGGCTATACTATTCTGATTTTTACACCATAGGTTAGTTTGCCTGGTTTTGAATTTTATATAAGTGGAATCATTTTGTATGTGTTCATTCGTGTCTGCTTCTTTCACTCATCAATATATTTATATGATTCATCTGTATGAATATTGTGTGTATTTGTAGTTTGTTCTCACTGCTTCTATGAACATACCATAATTTATTTCTCCATTCTACTGTTGATGGACACTTGTATTATTTCCACCTTGTGGCCATTATAATAGTACTTCTATGAATATTCTTGTTTACTTCTTTTGGTAAATGTATTTCTGTTGGGATTATACCTGGAGGTGGAATTACAAAGTCATGGAAATAAATGTGTATCATATTTGTATGTGTGTATGTACACATACACACACACACATATATTTCTGAATTAGTTATATTAATTTACACTTCCAACAGCAGTGTTAGCATTCTCGTTGCTCTATACCCTTACCAAAGCTTGCTAGAATCTCTTCCATTTTAGCCATTCCATATGGTGTTTGGTAACACTCTGGTTGTAATTTTTACTTGCCTTATTGACAAGGAAGAGTTTTTAAAACCTGGGAGATTCTGAAGCATGACCGAATGTTGATAGAAAAGTTCCAGTAGAGATAGAGCCAGAGCCTAGAAGGGGACGACCGGCCTACAGGGTGGGTAGACTAGTTTTTTTTTTTTTTAATACAATCCAGAGTACTTACTTCTCTTGTAGCCTACGGAGCATAGGCTTCAGGGGCTTTGCAATGTGTTCAGATCCTGACCTTGCTACTCTCTGCGTGTGACCTGTAGTACTTTCTCTCTGCATCTTAAGTTTTCTTACCTGCAAGTGGTAAGAACTAATCTACCTTGTCGCAATCCTATGAGATAACACTAGGCAAAGTACCTAGCTCAGTGCCCGGCAGATAAGAAGCATTCTTTTAGTAGAGAACGAGTGCTTTCTCCTTCTCAAAATATGTAATTACTTATCAGTCATTTAGGGAGGCTTAGCTAAGCCATATTGATAGGCCTTTCACAGCATTTCCTTTCAAAGCCTTTGTGATTGTACTTTAATTGCTTTTTAAGGATAATATGCAAGATGAAGCTAAGCCCATTCTGTATTAACGATCCATAACGCCAGGATACTTTCCTTTATGCACTTACAGCATAGATGTTTTTACCCATTCCAAGAATATACCCTCAGTAAACTGGAGGTGATTCTGTAAGACTTGCTGTCCAGCCTTTTTTTTTTTTTTTGCTGTACCGGGGATTGGACCCAGGGGCATTCTACCCCCGGGCTACATCCCCAGCTCTGGTTTTTATTCTTTAGTTTGAAACAGGGTCTCACTAAGTTGCGGAGGGCCTCACTAAGTAGCAGAGGCTGGCCACGAACCTGCCATCCTCCTGTCTTAGCCTTCCAAGTACTGGGATTATAAGTGTGCGCCACCACGCCCGGCTTCCAGCCATCTTTTGATGTCAAGTTCTTCTTGCGGTTTGGGGGTGTTTTAGTTAGGTATTTTTCAGGGATTTTTGTGACATCTTACACAGTGGGTTCACTATAAGGGTGTTCGTTCCAGAAAGTAGCTGTCTTTGGAGCCACGTAAAGCCTGTGGTTGCAGAACCAACCTTGGTGCACCAACAGGACAGTTAATTAAAATCAACAGATTGGATGAAAATCTTGGGGACTTCACTGTCTTTGTTTTTGGTGGTTAGCAATGTGGTTTGGACTTATGTAGCAAACCAGTGAGACCCTTCTATTTCCCTCTCCCCTTCCTGGGAAAGTCCCTGACAGCCACCTATCCACTTTAAATTATTGGCCCAGGGCAAGTGAACAATTGAAGAGTTGTTTTAAAATTACTTAGGAATTTGGGCCTTAACAGAGAGAAGTCACATTATCTACCCTCTCGCTCTCCTGGACTAGGTCATTTATCTCACATTAATTTGCCTGTTTAGCAAGCTAGGTCTCTCAAGAAATACCAGCATACCTGTCAAACTGACAAAACCCCATGTGCTAACTGGCATGTTGGCTTCTTTTACCGCAGAGTTCTTCCACAGGAATAGTAAATTTTTCTTGTTCACCCCCAGCCCTAGATTTCCTACCTTTCTTTCTTCCTTTCAGCATGGCAAGTTTCAGACAGGTGCAGTGGGAAAACAGTCACACTGTTCTTAAGGACTAAGTCACCAAGTCCATCTTTTCAGAGGAGGGGGAGGAGAGTTCAGGAAGGAATTTTCGAGTCCTTAGTGAATATGTGATACTAATTTTCTTTTAAGATTAGATGATTTGCAGATCAGAGAGTGAAGTTTTGGTTTCTTTTGTTTTTGTTTTTGTTGGTATTGGGGATAGAACCCAGGGACGTTCTACCTCTGAGCTACACCCCCAGCCCTATTTTATTTTTTATTTTGAAACAGTGTCTCACTAAGTTGCAGAGGGCCTCATTAGGTTGCTGAGGCTGGCCACAAGTCTGCCATCCTCCTGTCTCAGCCTCCCAGGTGCGTCACCTCACCTGGGTAGAGAGTGAAGTTTTTCTTTTTTTTTTTTTGCGGTACTGGGGATTGAACCCAGGGGCGTTCTACCTCCGAGCTACACCCCCGGCCCTATTTTTTATCCTTTATTTTGAAACGGGGTCTCACGAAGTTGCGGAGGGCCTCACTAAGTAGCTGAGGCTGGCCACGAACCCGGATCCTCCGGTCTCCGCCTCCAAGTACTGGGATTACAAGCATGCACCACCACGCCTGACTGAGAATGAAGTTTTTCAACGTGCTTGTCACACTCTATGATTGACTCTACTTTCCTTGAGCAATAAATCAGATGCTGCATGTAGATCTACCTATTTAGGGCTGAGGTATAAAAAGAATAGTCCTAAGAAAAAAGTGTTTAGCTTTGTGTGGCATTTTCAACATTACAACAGTTGTATTTAGGCTTAGAGCTTGCCAGTTTGGTAGGAGAGTACTTTTAACTGACCACATTAGCAAAAGTTTCCTTTTTGGTATTCAAGTATCTGTCAACAAGAGTAAAAGCCTAGTCTGCTGACTGTGGTGAGCCTGTCTGCTGACTGTGGTGAGCCTGTTCTGTTAGACTGAGCAAGTCTGAGGTATTTTAGCACTGAGACTCTGGCCACCTGCTCCTCCTCCCCATAGCCACCCGTCCCCCACATGCACACCCCCAGGGTAAGACTGCCCTCTTCCTGACCATGGGGCTGTGGGATCATAGAATGGCAGGTTTCGAGTCTTGTCACAGGACCAAGTCCTCCTTTTCATAGTAGCCAGATGCCTGAGTGGGCGGGTGACTTTTCTTCCAGAGTGCTCAGGGGAAGCCCTTGGGGGAGGGGAGGGAAATGGTGGGGAGCCCAGGAGGTGCTTTCCTAGATCTTCTATCACGATGGCCTAGTGAAGCTTCAGTGTCTTTCTGGGCCCCCACCCCCTTCAGGGCAAGGAGGACCTTGTCCTTGAGCTCCCTGGCACCCACCACAGGACTGGTGCTTCCTGAGTGCTTGATAAAGGAATGGATTTCAACAACATATAGCCTTCCATTTTCTTCCTGCGGCTTGTGCATTACCAAGTGGGTCTACCCATTTTGTGGCTGAATCCTTACCTCTTAGGATAAATTTACAATGTGTAGATTCCTTATTTGAAGGAAAAATTCCTTTCTTTGAGTGTGTGTGTGGGGGGGGGGGTTGAGCCCAGGGCCTTGCACATGCTAGGCAAGTGCTCTACCTCTGAGCTATATTCTTATCCCCAGAAAACTCTATTTTGTTCTTGTGACTAAGTCTATATTGTTGTCCCTTTTTATTTTATTCTTGTACTTTTTTGTTGCTAATTCTATAAACTTGTCTTTGATCTCATCTGCCTTTATCTCTGCTCCACTCTGGTGGAAGAGGTGACCCTTCTGCTGCCCAGGGTCCACCCCTAGTCTGATCATTTGGTCATTCTTCTTTCTACTCCTGGCCCTTTTCCCCTCAGTGATTGCCACCTTCCCTTCCTCTACAATCTCCTAGTCTTTGGAGGTTTCTTTTGCAGTCTGTGAATATGCCTATGTTTATCTTGGTGATCCTGGGTCCTCTTCAGTTACTGCCTTCTCCCTTCCTTTCACAGTCAAGTTTCTTTTTTTTTTGGTACTAGGGATTGAACCCAGGGGTATTCTATCTCCGAGCTACACCCCCAGCCCTATTTTTTATTCTTTATTTTGAAACAGGGTCTCACTAAGTTGCGGAGGGCCTCACTAAGTAGCTGAGGCTGGCTGCGAACCCGGATCCTCCGTTCTCAGCCTCCCAAGTACTGGGATTACAAGCGTGCGCCACCACACCCAGCTCACAGTCAAGTTTCTTGAAAGAATAATTTATTCTTGGAGTTTTGCGAGTTCTCGCTTCTCATTTGCTTTCCAACCTATGGTTATCAGTCAGCATCTTTCTTCCTAACTGCTCAGGCAAAAGGCATACTCACACTTTCCTGAAGCCAAGTCCATTGGGCATTTTGCAGTCCTTGTTGTATTCTGTGCTCTGGGTCACTTGATAATATTGATAATTTCTTTCTTTTTTTTTTTGTGGTACTGGGAATTAAACCCAGGGTCATTCTACCTCCAAGTTATACCCCCAGCCCTATTATATTTTTAGTTTGAAACAGGGTCTTGCTAGGTTGATGAGAGTCTCACTACTTGGTGAGGCTCTCCTCGAATCTGTGATCCTCCTGTCTCAGCCTCCCACGTTCTGGGATTACAAGCATGTGCCACCATGCTGTTGATCATTTCTTTTTGAAACCCAAAAGGCTCTTCCAGTTCTCCCACCTCTGAGTGTTTCTTCTCCTGTTCTGGTTGGCTTTCCTCTGCTTGCTCTTTTCAAGGCCCTCCTCTCTTCTGACCCAGATCATCTAATCGGTCTCCAGCCCAATCTGGCTTCACGTAATTCCAGTAGGCCAAGGATCCCCCAGCCTTTATTGCCAGCCCAGACACGTATACATGGACCCATGTATACACCAGCATGTCCTACAGGCATAAAAGTCATCATCTTAACCCTCTGCCCCTGCTTTCCTCCACACACACGCCTACTCCCGAGGACATAAATAATTCCACAAGTTATCCTGTTGTGTACTTGAGAGACTCTTGGATTGGTGCCTTTCACTCCCTCCTCTCCCACCTCATTCAGTTAACACATCTTGCTAACTCTATCTGAGATCTCTGTCCCTTTCTCTTATATCCATTTTCTGACATCTTCATCTCTTGCCTCTGTGACTGCAGCAGCTTTCTGCTCCCAAACCTCCCCTTGCTGCTCTGTTCTCCACACCGCTTACTACTGTGAATGCACTCTAATAAGCAAATAACATTGTGAAGCCAGACTGACTGCCTGGAGACTTCAGTCATGGCCCATTTCACATAAGGTAAAGTCCAGATTTCCTTACCTTGGAACTCAGGGTGTTTCCATGCCCCCTTGTTTACTTGTGCACCCTCCTCTACCTCTACCCACCCCGACCCAACCAAACATTTTGTAGTTTCTCTCTAATGCCATGTTGCATGCTGTTTGTTTTTGTTCTTGAAAATTCCTTCTATTTGTGGCTTTCTAGTACACTTTTACCTCCTCTCACATGAAGATGTGGCGTTTCACTTGAGAAGTCTTTTCTGGTCATGCCATTGTCCCTATAGAGCTGATCACTTCCATCTTCGTAGCCCCACCCCCATACACTGTACAGATCTCCCTTATAGCACTGACTACCCTGAAATTTCAACTTTTTGGTTTTATATTTCTAGTTCCCCAACAGACCATGAATTATTTGGGAGGTAGGTACTATAAAGCTTATTCTCTTTTCACTGGGAAGGGCATTGGCTTTGGTAAAGGTTCCATGCAGATGAGAATGTGCAGATTTTAGCAGAAGCTAGTGAATCACCTACAGCCAGAGAATCTCCTACAGCCAGAGAGCCAAGTGGTAATTGTGATGACACCTTCACGTTTTCTTTTTGCCTTTGCTTTCCCAGAGAAATTGAAGTTAAAGACATCATTATAATGCAGATAGCAACAACTAATGTTTATTCAGTGCTTTATAGCCTGCAGAATGTCCAGAGCTTATGGAAGGGTGTGGCCTGTGAGAGGGAGACTGCACAGCTCACAAAGCAGTAGAGCAGGACCTGGGACCCGGACCTTCTGGTTCCAGACCCTGCCTTCCTCTCATCATTACACTCTGTCTCCCATGCTTTTATCAGCACGTGATTTAGAGAATTACAAAATTCCTTTTTCTGAGGCCTACTGCTCCTCTGTTGTTCTCATTCTCTTGCCAACAAAGAACTCATTTACTTTATCATACACAGTGTGAGGACCTCTTTACTTCAGTTTTCCATGTGAACTCTTAATGCAAGTAAGGCAGATTAGGTCCCCATCTTCTTGGAAGTTTTTTTGTTTATAGTACAGGGGATTGAACCCAGGGGCCTTCTACCTCTGAGCTACACTCCCACCCCCAGTCCAATTTTATTATTTTTTGTTTGTTTGTTTGTTTTTGAGACAGGGTCTTGCTAGGTTGCTGAGAGCCTTGCTAGGTTGCTGAGGCTGGCTTTGAACCTGTGATCCTCCTGTTTCAGCCTCCCAAGTACTGGGATTATAGGCATGCGCCACCACACCTGGCTTTTCTTGGAACTTTGAATCTTTGGACAGGTAATATTGAGTCAGAGAGAAATGTTTTTGATGTGCAGAAATTTTTTTTATGGTGCTGGGGATTGAACCCAGAGGCATTCTACCTTCGAGCTATACCCCCAGCCATATATATATATATATTTTTTTTGTGGAACTGGAGATCGAACCCAGGGGCATTCTACCTCTGAGCTACAGAGCTACACCCCCAGCCCTATTTTTTTCTTCTTTATTTTGAAACAGGGTCTCACTAAGTAGCTGAGGCTGGTCGTGAACCTGCAATCCTCCTGTCTCAGCCTCTCAAGTACTAGGTTACAAGTGTGCGCCACCACGCCCGGCTTATTATTTTTTATTTATTTATTTATTTTTTTTGCGGTACCGGGGATGGAACGCAAGGGCGTTCTACCTCCGTGCTACGCCCCCGGCCCTATTTTTTATACTTTATTTTGAAACCGGGTCTCACGAAGTTGCGGAGGCCTCACTAAGTAGAGAGAGAGAGAGAGAGAGACAGAGAGAGAGAGAGAGAGAGAGAGAGACAGGGAGGGAGAGAGAGAGAACGCTCGCGCGTGCACGCACATGTGCGAGCTGAGAGGCTGGCCGCGAACCTGGATCCTCCGATCTCCGCCTCCCAAAGTACTGGGATTACAAGTGTGTGCCACCACGCCCAGCTATTTTTTTTATTTTGAAACAGGGTCTCACTAAGTTGCTGAGGCTGTCCTCGAATCTGTGATCCTCCTGTCTCAACCTCCCAAGTACTGGAATTACAGGCATTTGCCACCACGCCCGGCGATGTGCAGGAAATTGAATGAATGTAGTTGGTGAAGATTTAAGTATTGGATATGACTCATTTGTTCAACAGTCCTTGTCTCTCACCTGTTTAACTGGGCTCTGTAGGACTGTCACACCCCCTTTTCTCACAGGAGTCACAGGCTAGTGGGGGAGACAGGTATTAATCAGACATGCCTATAGAATGAACAAGTTGTATCACAGGTGTGTTACAGGCCTAAGGTTATAACCTGTAGGACCCAGGAAGTTACTTCCTCTGGCTGAGTTCCATTCTTTTCTTTTTTTTTTTTTTTAATTGGGACTAGAGGCTGAACCCAGGGACATTCTACCTCCTAGCGTCACCCCCAGCCCTTTTTATTTTATTTTATTTATTTTATTTTGAAACAGAGTCTTGCTCAGTTGCTGAGGCTGGCCTCAAACCTGTGATCCTCCCGTTTCAGCCTCCCAAGTACTGGGATTACAGTCATGCACCAGCACACTGAGCTCCATTCTTTTCTTTTATAAAATGACCAACATTTGACCTCTTAGTTCCTTACCTACTGTGTCTTTGAACTATGAAAGTGCCTTTGTTAAAACAGTGAGTCAGGAGACAGAGCAGAAAGTACCATTCTTTTGTGTGAACTGATTATCGAGTAATAATGCCAAATGTTTCATTTATTATCTCCGTAAGCAAGGAGTTCAGGCTCAGAATGTCCATAATGACTGCTGCAGTCTGCTGTGGAAAGCACATTCCTGTTTCACAGCAATGCTTTGCATTTTAGTGGGCCCTCTTACCACCTTTATGGGTTATTCTGACCTATAGGTTATTTATGTCTTATTTCCTGTAGGTTATTTATACCTTATATATTATGTTTTAACATCTTTATAGGTTACTTGAGAGATTGGATTCTCTTTGTTCTGTAATCATAAAAATCATTAACTCCCTTGCCTCCAATACCTGTATTTGATATGCAAAATAGGAATAATAATCCAAAACTTCTTCAACCCACAGAGCACTGATTCAGCAAGGAAGCAAATATTTGTTGAGCATCTGCTACACGCACAGTGTTGCTAGGGTACAGTATAGGTGGGAATAAGTAGCCCCTGCCCTTAGAAGGTTTGATGGCTTATGAGTAGAAGAGAAATCATCTGTGAAAGGAACTATTATAAATGCTGTCATAGAAATCTGTCCAGATTGGGGATACACATGGAAGAATAGTTCTGCTGGCTAGTGGGAGGGGAAATGAAGGGGCAAGGAAAAGGACCATAGGTTTGGAGTCAGAGACCTTGGTTTTTGAATCTTGGCTCTCTCCATATTATCTCTCTATATAGCTATACATCTGACTTCTTTCAGCCTGGCTTGCCTCATCTATATATTTTGGGGCGTTTTGGTTTGTTTGTTTTGAGACAGGGTCCTGCTATGTTGCCCAGGCTGGTCTCAAGCTCCTGGGCTCAAGTTATCTTCCTGCCTCAGCCTTCTGAATAGCTGAAATTGCAGATGTGGGCCACCATGCTCGGCTTGCCTCATCTATATAAAGGAACTAATACATCCATCCTGTGGTCAGTGTGAGTGTGGAATTATATTTGTGTGTGAGTGTGTGTGTGTGTGTGTGTTGCTTGTGTGATAAAGTTCTGTCTAAGCTTTAGGGACGAGGGAATGTTCCTGAATAAAATGGGTGTTAAGCCATTATAATTGCTAAGGTAAGAAAAAATTTTATGGGCCGGGCGTGGTGGCACATGCTTGTAATCCCAGTACTTGGGAGACTGAAACAGGAGGATCTGGGTTCGCAGCCAGCCACAGCTACTTAGGCCCTCCACAACTTAGTGAGACCCTGTTTCAAAATAAAGAATAAAAAATAGGGCTGGGGGTGTAGCTCGGAGGTAGAATGCCCCTGGGTTCAACCCCAGTGCCAAAAAAAAAAAAAGAAAAGAAAGAAAATTTTATGCAAAGTTAGATTTCAGATGAAACCCATTTAGGAATCAGCAATCTTATAAAGGTAGTGTACCAACTTGGCATCCATCCTGCCCTGGCAGATAAAGTGTCCATACTCACCTCTTCTGTGGAACAGCAACTATGGCGGTAGAGGAGGTGGCAAGAAGTCTGTGACCCCAAAAACATGTCCTCTCTTCTACTTAGCAGTATGGATCGAGAGTCCCTGCTCACCTGCACACTTGAGGATGGAAACTGCAGTAGTGGTGTCTTAATCCAGACCTTTCCCTCTTCCTCCCTTGTACCAGATTTTATCATGTGGGCAACCTGCTGCAACTGGTTCTGCTTGGATGGACAGCCTGAGGAGGTCCCGCCAGCCCAGGGAGCCAGGACGCAAGCCTATTCCAACCCTGGGTACAGCTCCTTCCCTTCTCCAACAGGCTTGGAACCGAGCTGCAAGGCCTGTGGGGCCCACTTTGCAAACACAGCCAGGAAGGTGAGTGCTGCCTTTTCTACCTGCTCTGCCCTACAGCCTCAGGACCACAGGCAAGGCCATCGCACCCTGCTGAGAGTGCATGCCACCTGGCCTCTACCTGCCCCTTGTCCCTTTCACAGGCTGTTCAAGAACAGCTACTCAGGTGAAAGCAAAGCATCTCAGAATAGATCTGGAACTAGTAGACCTGGATTCACATATCAGCTTTGCCTTACTAGCTGTGTGACCTAATCTTTCTTGAGATTCCCTTCTGTGAGGTGGGACGACAGTAGCAGCCATGTCCTCGTGTTGTGAGAATAAAAGGAGATGAGCTATGAAGGGCCTCTAACATGGTGCTTGGAATGTAACAGGCACCAGTGTCATCTTCTCGAGACACTGTCCACCATTATAGAAGGCCTGACTGCACATAACCTGTTCTTAAGGAAAGCCATGTCAAGTGTGTCTCGGGTACATCAAGATAGCTGGAACTTCTATATTGTAGCAGATTTATTTTGGAATGCTTGGGAGCCATGCTTCCCCAATCAGTGAGCAGAAAGTAGGATCATTGACTAGGTGTGAGTGTGGGCTGTCCCTTTTCTAGTGCCCAGAGGTGGCGCATTTTCTTTCCTTTTTTTTTTTTTTTTGCGGCCCCTGGGATTGAACCCAGGGGCGTTCTACCTCCACGCTATACCCCCGGCCCTATTTTTTTATACTTTATTTTGAAACCGGGTCTCACGAAGTTGCAGAGGGCCTCACTAAGTAGAGAGAGAGAGAGCTGAGGCTGGCCACGAACCCGGATCCTCTGGTCTCCACCTCCCAAAGTACTGAGATTACAAGCGTGCGCCAACACGCCCGGCTGCATTTTCTTTTCTGCAGAATGAGAGGTTTGTAGCCCAGAAAAAGTGACAGGATATGAAATTAAAATGGTGATAATGGGAAATTGAGAGGAAATATTACTTTTTGTGTGTGTGTATGGTTCTGGGGACGGAACCCATGGGTGTTTTACTTCTGAGCTATACTCCCAGCCCTATTATATATACTTTTAAATTTGAAACAGGATTTCACTAAGTTACTGAGACTGGCCTCAAACCTCCGATACTCCTGTCTCAGCCTCCCAAGAACTGGGATTACAGACATGCACCACCACACCTGGTGAAATATTACTTTTTAACCACCTACTCTATGCAAGAACAGTTTTAAGATTTAGCTTTTTAATTTCATTTAAATATGTTAGATTTTTTTTAGATTTTTTTTGTTTCATTTAATCCTCACAGTA
Organism: Glis glis; assembly: GCA_004027185.1. Lineage (NCBI taxonomy): Eukaryota > Metazoa > Chordata > Mammalia > Rodentia > Gliridae > Glis > Glis glis. The sequence continues at coordinate 11,897 of PVJS01031783.1, read as the reverse complement.
ACCATACAGGTTTTAGAATCTACCATGTTCAATTTTACATATGACAAACTAAGGTCTACAGCTTAAAATTTAAAAAGAAAACTGCGCATGTCAACTTCTTGACAAATAGCATAAGAGACATCAAAATACTCATTTTTTTCCCCTCTATTTAACTAGCACTCACAGATCACATAGCTATTAAATGGCGGAGCCACCATTCAAACCCAGGTTCTGAACTCCAAAGCTCCCTCCAAGGAGATATTTTGACGTGTCAAATTGAAGATGACAGGTGATGGGCCTGAGTGCCTAGGAGCGTGGCAATGATTGAAATTAGGAGCTTGTTTTCTTCTGATGGGAAATAAGTCTGAATATCTACTGTGTGTCAGGCATCTTCTGGGCTAGGGAGGCAGAGATGGAGGAGGACATACCTGCTTACCAGGAGCTTACAGTCAGACAGGGAGGTGGGGACAGCATATGTCACACACAACCAGGGAAAAGCTGCAGAGGCAAGAAGAGTTTTGTGGGGGGAGACAAATCCCAATTTGGATGGTGAAAGATGGTTATTGGTACAATATTTTCTTACTACAAATGTATGAATTAATTTTGTGTGATTCACAGTGAATTTTGTGAATATGAAGGATGTTTTCTACAAGAATTTTTCATTTGTAATCTCATGCTTAAGTGGATCAATGTTCTTATCTCAAGTGTTTGGCATTTAACAGCCAGAGGCTTTTCAAATGTCTTTTCTAGAAGTACTCCAATTGAAATGATTACTGTCTCCTTTTTTATTTTTCATTATGACCAGTATTTTCTGCATGCTCATGGGGTGCAAAAGCCGGATAACATTGAAGACTTTTAGAATACAAGTAAGATGTGTCCCCTGCATGCCTTAACTTTCCGTTCTTGGAGAGAAGCAGCAGGCTGACATTTTTACCACAAACCAAATATCCCATCTGTACTGGGACACTTGCCTGTCAGCAGTGGCCCTCACAATTTTGGAGGGAGTTTGGCACCTAGCCTCTTAAGTTGGACCAGTTGGACCACTGGCTATAACTATCTCTCTCTTTTTTTGTTTTTTGTTTTTTGGTACTGGGGATTGAACCCAAGGGTGTTCTACCTTTGAGCTATATCCCAAGCCCTTTTTTTTTTTTAATTTTGAAACAAGGTCTCGCTAAGTTTCTGAGGGTCTAGCTAAGTTATTCAGGCTGTCCTCGAACCTGTGATCCTCCTGTTTCTTATTTATTTACTTATTTTTTGCGGTACCGGGGATTGAACGCAGGGGCGTTCTACCTCCGTGCTACACCCCCGGCTCTATTTTTTATACTTTATTTTGAAATCAGGTCTCACGTGGAGGGGGAGATTGTGCTTGGAAACATGGGAGTGGTATTCAGATTTCAGAGTGGAAAGAGAGGCGTAGTTCTTAGGTGTTGGGAATTGCTGAGATGAGGCGGGGGGGAAAGAGAATGAAAGTTGACTCGGTTACCTTTTAGTGAGTGTCCACCTTATGCTAAGGTTTATATAAGTTATCTCACATAATGCTTCTAATCGTCCTTAGACTGTTGGGGTGAGAAATTGGGCCTGAGCAGCGCCCAGAAACATGGGCGAGGAGTGATGGGGGAGGGCAGGGAGGCTGGCCAAGAAGCAAAGCACAGCGTGCCATGGTGTCCTGGAGGGCAGTGCCTGCTTGAGGCACCGCTGCTGGCTCTCAGCTCTGGTGTCCAGGTGTGCTCTGGGTGTTCCGTAGGCGCTTTGTTCCCCTAATTCATCTTTCATGATACCTTGTTACTTGACTGGTTTGAACCATTTGCTAGGATTGACACGCATACACGATTCCTTTGCTCATTCTGCCCACATTTGACGACGGCTCTTTTTTCCTCTCCCTTTGTTCTCTCCTGCCATTGCACTCTGGGATTTAGCTTGAGCACTATCCTACTCCTTTCGGGTGTTGAACAGATGCACTTACTTCAGAGTCCCTGGTGGGCAGGGTTAGGGTTAGGGTTACATAGAAGTTGGGTTGAAGTCTTTGCATTCTGATCTTGCATCCAACAAGCCACACACATTTCAAGAATAGAGAGTTCTTGGGATCTGGCTGATGGAACAAAGCAGGCTTCATAATTGTGTCAAGCTAGATCTTATCAAACTGCGTTGACTTAAGAAATATTCCATGTCAGGACCCCAGTTTTATGATGTTGAAACCTCTTCATTTCACTATTAACCATTCAAAACATATTTTATTTCCCCCATGGGAAAGTTTTAGATATGAGCGAATTCCAGATACCCCCAAACATCTTTTCCACCTGCGTGGCTGCCAGTCCCAGAACCATGGTGCTAGCACAGCCATATGTCCTTTTAAGTCAGTCTCCGCAGCTTATTGTCTGGTTATAACTGTGTGGAGAATAAGGGAGCTTGTGTGTGTCCCTTTGCAATGCCTTCTAAGTATTAATAGCTCAAACTGGATGATAAACATTATATCCTTTTCCCTTTACTGTATGCATGACTCTTAGACAAACACTGGCTATAACTATCTCTCTCTCTTTTTGTTTTTTTTTTGTTTTTTGGTACTGGGGATTGAACCCAAGGGTGTTCTACCTTTGAGCTATATCCCAAGCCCTTTTTTTTTTAATTTTGAAACAAGGTCTCGCTAAGTTTCTGAGGGTCTAGCTAAGTTATTCAGGCTGTCCTTGAACCTGTGATCCTCCTGTTTCTTATTTATTTTTGCGGTACCGGGGATTGAACGCAGGGGCGTTCTACCTCCGTGCTACACCCCCGGCTCTATTTTTTATACTTTATTTTGAAACCGGGCCTCACGAAGTTGCGGAGGGCCTCACTAAGTAGAGAGAGAGAGAGAGAGAGAGAGCTGAGGCTGGCCGCGAACCGGGATTCTCCGGTCTCCGCCTCCCAAAGTACTGGGATTACAAGCATGCGCCACCACGCCCGGCCCTATTTTATTTTAAAACAGGGTCTCACTAGGTTGCTGAGGGTTTTGCTAAGTTGCTGAGACTGGCCTCGAACCTGTGATCCTCCTGTCTCACCCTCCCAAGTACTGGGATTACAGGTGTGTGCCACTGTGCCCAGCTTGACTGTAACTGTCTTAACTGTGCAGACTTACCAAGCCTCACACAAGGGTTCCTATGACTTGGCTATGGGAATCTAAATCTCTGGGGCATTCTGTGTAGCTTCAACAGCTTTCTATATTTGGAAAAGAAAGAGCAGAAACATGTGGGTTAACACTCGAGTCACCACAGGATGACAAGTTTTTAACTTCTTTAGAGAATCAGTGAGGGTGTCCTCGGAATTACCTCTCTAGGGAAGTGACTGGCCCTCGGCTGGAACAGAGCTCAGCCAGATCCCTATGCTCGTGCAGCCTGTGGGTTGAGCAAGCCTCTGTGTGCTCTCTGTGGCTGTGGGAGTAGCTGACGCCAGGCAGTGCCAGCCTGTCTGTTGGGCATGCTTGTCCCCTGAGACACTGTGCTTTCACAGAGGAAAGCACCCTAGTATCCAGAGCCTCACATAGCATCTAAATATTTGTTTTGGAAATGACCTTATGCACAACCTACTTCCCAGCACTCTAAGTGGCCTTGCTGGAGCAGGGGAGCCTGGCACCAGCCTCTGTGGATGGGGCTCTGGCTCGGGAGTTCTGAGGTGGAAAGCCAGGCTCTTGCCTCAGTACTGCTGGCTGCCTGAATGGGACTGAGCAAGGTAGCACGGCCAGGTGGGAAGAACATGCCTGAGGGCATTGGACTCAGACCTCTAGTGTGAGTTCCAGCTCTGCCTCTACTACCTGTAAAGACAGTATCGAGTATAGTACTTGATCTCCCCACTTGTCGGTTGCTTTGTGAATTGGGGAAGTATGCCAATACCTACTTTGTACGGTGCTTTCAGAATTAAATGACAAGGATGGTATAGCTTTAGCACATGGTAGCACCTCAGTAAATTCACCTAAGAGTAATATCAGTGGTAACCACAATCACTATAACCTTCACACAATTATGTTTTTTCCTCAGCAATAAAGCAGAAAGTGTGACAGTTTAGGATTTGAATCCTGGCTCTTTTCATTAGCCAGTATTTCCTAGCAATAATAATTAGAACAGCTAACACTTTTTGAGGACTCATTATATGTCAGTTATGCTTAAATGCATTACCTCTTAATCTTTGAAGCAACCCTGTGAGGTAAGTACTATCACCCCCCCATTTTACAGATGGGGAAACTGGGTGCCACAGAGGCTGTTACATGCCCAAGGTGACACAACAAGAAATGGGGGATGGAGACTTAATAAAAACGCAGACCTTAATGATTCCAAGCCGGTGATTGAACCCAGGGGCATTTTACCTCTGAGCTATACCTCCAGCCCTATTTTTTTTTTTTCATTTGAAACAGGATCTAAGTTGTGGAGGGCCTTACTAAGTTGCTGAGGCTGGCCTTGAACCTACAATCCTCCTGTCCAGCCTCCCAAGTACTGGGATTACAGGCGTGTGCTACCATACTCAGCTTGGTAGTCTTAATTAATAGCTTCAGGTACTCTGTCAGTAAAATGAATGAAGTAAGCCTTAAATGAGATTGTAAACGTAAAGTGCCCTGTACATGGGTACGCAGATACATGTGGAAGAAGGGCTGCTACCTCTGAGTGCCTTTTAACCTGAGATCGGCAAAATAGCTGTGCCCTTGGGTGTAGGAGACAGCTTAGTAAAATAAGAGCGATTGGAGGAGATCCTGCCAGGTGTGGTGGCCCCAAAACTCCCATCCCTCTGTCTTTGTCTCTCAAGCTCACATGCTTTTTTCTGCTTCTTCTCTAAGCAGCAGACCTGCTTGGACTGTAAGAAAAATTTCTGCATGACCTGTTCGAGCCAAGAGGGGAATGGGCCCCGCCTCTGCCTTCTCTGCCAGCGGTTCCGAGCCACAGCCTTTCAGCGGGAGGAGCTCATGAAGATGAAGGTGAAAGACCTGAGGGACTACCTCAGCCTCCATGATATCTCTACGGAAATGTGCCGGGAGAAAGAAGAGCTGGTGTTCTTGGTGCTTGGTCAGCAGCCCGTAATCTCTGTGGAGGACAGGACTCGTGGCCCCACCTTGTCCCCGGACTTCCCTGAGCAGCAGGCCTTCCTGACCCAGCCTCACACCAGCACAGTACCTCCTACCTCAGCCAGCCTCCCTGCTTCACCTGCACAAGCCAGCTCTGTGCCTCCAGCCCAGGCTCAGGAAAGTCGGCAGGTAGGACCCGGTGGTCCCTGTGCGGACGCTTTCCTTTCCCACTACGTTGGGGGTGTGGAGAAGTGTCTTGGCCCTGTGAAGCCTCTCTGCCTCCTTGTGCAGGAAGCAATGTCTTCTGGACAGCAGACTCACATTTTGGTTTTCTTCAGAGACAATCTACATGGCACCATGTTTCTGTCTTTAAAACACGTATCCCAGTTAGACATTTTGGAAAAATGTATTGTTCCAGAGGAAAGTTGCCATTCTCCACATTTAGTTCTGCTCATATTTGTCCTCCAACCTACCTTTGTCTGGTCTTTCTTAGCTGGACTGGGAATCTGTTCCTTAGTAATTAGCACAGGCATGTAGGACCCTGGGGAGGGAAGGAAGCAGGAAGCACTGTGGCAGCACTCTGCTACTGTCCTGGTCACCACAGGAGTGGCAGTGGTTGGCTGTTGGCCCAGTGGGGCCTGGAGATGGCGAGCTGAGAGCAGCACATTGGCAGAGTTGTGGACCGGGCATGGGGATGCGGAAGCTGGACACTGTCCTCAGAAGGCCCCTGGGAGAGGGGAGGTGAATGTGTAGCCCAACTTTTTTTTTTTTTTGTGGTACCGGGGATTGAACCCAGGGGCGTTCTACCTCCGCACTACACCCCCAGCCCTATTTTTTATACTTTATTTTGAAACCGGGTCTCACGAAGTTGCAGAGGGCCTCACTAAGTAGAGAGAGAGAGAGACAGGGAGAGAGAGAGAGAAAGAGAGAGCTGAGGCTGGCCGCGAACCCGGATCCTCTGGTCTCCGCCTCCCAAAGTACTGGGATTACAAGCGTGCGCCACCACGCCCGACCTGTAGCCCAACTCTTGTGGACGTAGTTAACCCTAGTGTTGTGAGTGGTAGTGTCACATGGTTCTACTGACGTGCCTTACTGACCCTGCTGTTATATGGCTTGGGCAGTGGTGGGGGATCAGGACCTAGAAGATCTGGTTTCCACATCCACTTTTTTTGTGTGTTAGGGTGTTAGGGATTGAACCTAGGACGTCATGTATGCTAAGTCTATGCTGTACCACTGAGCTATCCCCCAGTTTGACATTTACTTTTGTCCCTAACTCCTTGGTTACCTTGGGCAAACGTTGTGAGCCTATGATGAAATGGGGTCCTAGGCCCCTTTTGATTTTTTTTAATCTTTTTTTTTTTGCAGTACTTTGGATTGAACCCAGGGGTATTCTACCTCCAAGCTACACCCCCAGCCCTATTTTTTATTCTTTATTTTGAAACAGGGTCTCACTAAGTTGCAGAGGGCCTCACTAAGTAGCTGAGGCTGGCCGTGAACCTGCGATCCTTCTGTCTCAGCCTCCCAAGTACTGGGATTACGGGCGTGCGCCACCACGCCTGGCTCCCTTTTGATTTTTTGCCAAGACAGAGGAAGGCTTGAATAGTGCGATGTCGTGTCTACGGAGCTCTGGGATGCTCAGGGCTGGTACAGTGCTAGCGTCCTCCTTTCCCACATATGGCATGGATGGCTGCCGCCTCGTGTTTGTGATCACTCCTTCACCAGGACTGGGCCCCCTGATTCAGCTCCTGATGGGCACTGAGGCAGAAAGGCCAGTGTGATGGCATAATTTAGTTGCAGTAAAGTCATTTCATTCCCTGGCTGGCTGGAGAACGTTATTCTCCCCAGATGGATTTTAATGCTTTCCTAAGCTCTGACACTTGGCTTGTTTGGACTGTTTTGCCTCTTGCCATCTACTCCTTCTTTTGCCTGGTTTTCAGAGCACCCCTCTCTGTTTAAGGGGAGGCTAGTACAGGAACCTGAGGAATTTTCCCTATAAAATTTTCAGGTGGATCTTTTAAATGAAAGATTATAAGCTTCTTGTCATTAACCAGAAATGTCCAGATTGCACCTACAGGTCACACTACATACCAGATGTTATTGGGTACTTTTCCTCTGAGGTTTTCAGAGGACTTATTGTCCTTATTGTCAACTCTCTTCCCTTGTCCTGATGAGATCTACATTTAGTAAGACAAACAGGCACAGGGAAGCTAAGTAGCTCGTGCGAGGCTCTGGAGTCCACAAGTGAGCTGTACCCAGAGTGTGAATCTTCTCATAACACTTGCTCCACAAGGGCTCTGTCCTGTACCTTTAGGACCTTAGCAGTATTTGCTAGGGAAGGAAGTGCGTGCCATAAACAAAATAGTGCACAGATACTAGTTGTGGATTTCGATTTAGCCAGTGTTCCCCAGAGCATGCTTTGCAGTGTGAGGTCCACTTTCTCTTTCTAGGGAACAAAAGACATACAAAAGCTATTCACTTAGGAACAGGTTAGGCTCTGAAAGACATCAAGGTGACACTATCCAAGAGGCCAGTAGGCTCCACGTGTCCATAAAGCTAAGAGAAAACTAGAGGTGGTGTTGTTTTGGATGCATCTCCATACGTGTGTATGTTCTTGTCATCAGAGGACATTTTGTTGTTATTTCTGCTTTTCATTTCCTCTGTAGTAGTTGTTCGCCTCTCTTGATGAGTGGTTAGGCCAGCAGGTGAATTTTGGTTTTGCAGATTGTCCCTTTACTGGCACTCCCAGGGTCTGGTGAGAAGGCCTGTGAGCTCAGATATCTCGTTGCTCTGAGCTCACACCGGGCCCTTTGCCTGGTGGGGGCAGGGAGTAAATAGGATCTAGATGGGTTTGTGGTGTAAATGGTGATAGAATTAGGAAGCTCTGTCACCCCTTTTTGGCAAAACCTCCTAAAGGATCACCCAGGAGAATTTTTTTTTTTTTTTTTTGCGGTACCGGGGATTGAACCCAGGGGCGTTCTACCTCCGTGCTACACCCCCGGCCCTATTTTTTATACTTTATTTTGAAACCGGGTCTCACGAAGTTGCGGAGGGCTTCATTAGGTAGAGAGAGAGAACGAGAGAGATGGGGGAGAGAGAGAGAGACAGAGACAGAGCTGAGGCTGGCCGCGAACCCGGATCCTCTGGTCTCCGCCTCCCAAAGTACTGGGATTACAAGCGTGCGCCACCACGCCTGGCTCCAGGAGAATCTTTTTAAGAAGCTAAGATTCTGAGCAGAATGAAACTCTGCAAGCCTGGGCATTTATCTTCTGTAGTCTTAGGCTGACAGATTCCTAGATGCATTAAAACAATGTTTAAAGCCGGGCGTGATGGTGCACACCTGTAATCCCAGTTACTTTGAAGGCTGAGACAGGAGGATCACAGATTCAAGGACAGCCTCAGTAACTTAGTGAGGCCCTCTGCAACTTAGTGAGAACCTGTTTCAAAATAAAATGGTGCTGGGGGTATAGCTCAGAGGTAGAATGCCCCTGGGTTCAATCCCTCGTATAAAAAAAAAATCAAAAAACAAAAACAAAAAAAACCACCACCACCAGCAACAAAAAAACAGTGTTTGAGCAAGTTTGTCAGTCAGTGCCCTACAGGTTGGAGCACATTTCCAGGAGCAGTGAGAGCAGTAGGGCCACAGAGAGGGACAAGGGTGGTGAGGGTCTGGAAACTGTCCTCTCTGGGTCTGTTGAGCAAGCCAAGGGAGATTCAGTGTGAAGGAGGAAGACATGGTGTGAGCCATTTGGATAAACAGTGGACATTGATCTGAGGGAACCAGGGACAGGGAGGGGAAGTTACAGAGAGAGTAATTTTGGATTGGTGTCGAGAGCAAGCATGGTGGCAGTGGAGAGCAGTCCAGCAGAGGGAGGGACACGGCGATCGTGAGCTCCCCCAGCGTGCTCAAGCTCGTGACAGATTGATGAGGGCCGTGACCAATGCCATCCTGGTGGTGGCAGAACTGACTAGTGCACTCTTGTTCTGGGGGCGGCTCTATGTCTGCTGCCGTGTGTGCATGGTTTCTCTGCCTGACAAAGTTGGTGTTAGAGTGCAGGCGTTCTGATGCTGCCATGGGAGACGCGCAGTTTGGGGGAAATGGGAATACATTTTGGATGTTGTCTGAGTTGGAAAGAGGTTCGTGCTCTGCAGACCTCCAGGACATCTCTGTGGATGTGATGGCACCTTTCTCTTCCCACAGGCCAATGGCCATGTGTCTCAGGACCAAGAGGAGCCTGTCTACCCGGAGAGCACAGCCAGAGCGCCCGCCGAGGACGAGACCCAGGTGGGCTCAGCTCGGGCCTGCGCCTTGCCTTCACTCCTCACTGGTGTTCTTGGGATGTGCTTAGCAAGCTGCGAGGTGGAGAGGGAAGAGTCAGTCTGTGACGATGGTCCTTCTGAGAGTCTGTGCCCAGGGGGTTAGTGTGAGCATTCCAGATCAACCTTTGGTGCTGTCAGTGTATAAACGGGGCTGAGGTCACAGTGGAGACAGGAGAGCTTTGAGCCCATTATGTTCCCAGTCTCTGGACTTTCTGAGAGCTGCCAGAGGGCAGGCTCGGTGCTGCTGTGAAAACCTTGTTCTCTTCTTTAGCTTCTAACACACAGTAGCCATTGTCAGGGGAAGGAGGTCAAGTAAGAGGACTTCAGGCCTGAGCCAGGTAGGGGCCAGTCCAGAGAGCACAGCCATCAGGGTGGTGGAGCTGTGGTATGGAGGAGTACCATCCAGAGAAGCTGCCTCTTCCGTGGGCGAGCACAACTCTCCTGGGCGGGGAGACAGGCCAGCACCATGCTTGCTGGTTTCACGTGCTGCCACATTGAGTCTTGGGAGGAACCTGCGTTGTAGGACTGCTCTCTCTCCTTTATGAAGGGGCAGATAGGCCCAGAGAGGTGAGCAACTTGCCCGATATTAGTGTTTAGTCAGTGGAGGAGTCAGGATTCACAGTTAGGGCCATCTGACCAAACCAGTGCTGCTTGCATGTATTAACACTGGTTGGGTTGGTTTGTGGCTGTCTGTGCCTGAGCATAGAGCTGTGGCTAAGGAAGAGACTGTAGTCTATTTTACAACACAAAGCATCATGCCAGTGTTCTTCTGTCTCTGTTCCTATTCTTCTTGAGGCGCATCACCAGAATGTAGTGTGACGATTGCTCTGGGGTCCTTGGAGAGAGAGAGCTTAGGGGAGGTAAGAGCTGGGCCCCGCCCCCAATCTCATCTTTGCAATTGCAGTCCATCGACTCAGAGGACAGCTTCGTCCCGGGCCGGAGGGCCTCTCTGTCTGACCTGACCCACCTGGAGGACATTGAAGGCCTGACGGTGCGGCAACTGAAAGAGATCCTGGCTCGCAACTTTGTCAACTACAAGGGCTGCTGTGAGAAGTGGGAGCTGATGGAGAGGGTGACACGGCTGTACAAGGATCAGAAAGGACTTCAGCACCTGGGTGAGGGTCGCAGGGTGGCAGCTGCACACAGCTCTGGAGCCTTTGCTGGCGCCCAGAAACATGGCGTCAACCTGACTTGGTCCCCATGCTGTTAGCCAGGGAAGAAGTCAACTCAACACATTTGCACCATCTAGTAAGAGTTGTCACTTGTGGTTCAGTGCCAAGACAGGGTCCAGCATTATACACATTTTTTTGTGTGTGTGTGGTACTGGGGATGAAACCCAGGGTCTTTCTACCTCTGGGCTACACCCCTAGACCGATTTTATTTCTTATTTGGAAACAGGGTCTCGCTAAATTGCTGAGAGTATCACTACTTGCCGAGGCTGGCTTCGTATCTGTGATCCTCCTGTCTCAGCCTCCCAAGTACTGGGATGACAAGTGTGCGCCACCATGCCTGGCTCATTGTACACATTTGTATCATCCTCAGAGCAGCCTGTGCAGTAGGCATTAATAGCAGCACTTCTCACCATGGCGCCTGATTTGAACTGAGGATTTTCTGGTCTAAGTCCGTAGCCCTTTTTGCCATATGCCAGTGCTTCATACTCCTGCCTCCAATAATACTTAATTCTAAAGAGTCAGGATGTAGAAAGTGAATCTCGGCCACAGTGGGAGAATCTACCTGTTCTGCCTGCATGTGGACTTTTCTGTTTGTTCATCTCCCAAAGCATTTTCCATGATACCATTTTTAGGAGATGCCCAGCACAGTATCTGAATCTGTGGCTAAGTGAGTCCCCATTATAATTTGTCCCTGTGACTAATTTCATGATAGATATTTTTGTATTATATGCAGAGAAGTCGTACAGAAGAGAAATGTGTTTGGCAGTTTTGAACCTGATGTTTCCCAAAGTGATTTCACCAGAGCTCCCCCCCCCCCCATCCCCAGCTGATCTGGTTCTTTCAGAGCATCGTTTTGATTCTTTGCATGATCACAGTGGGCAAAGTCAGACTTGAGGCTCTCCGCTAATACAATTCAAATAGCTCAAATTCATTAGAGTTGGGGATGTCCAGATACTCACTGGTTGTAGACTGACCTACTGACATGGACTCTGTCTTCCCTTTGGGATTGTCTCGAGTCTCCCTAGAATAGAATAGAATACTGACTGTATATAAGAACTTTTTATTTTTGCTACTGGGGATTGAACCCAGGCCATTCTGTCTCCTAGTTACATGCCTAGCCCTATTTTATTTTATGTTATGTTATTTATTTTTGTGGTACTAGGGATTGAACCCAGGGACATTCTACCTCTGAGCTATACCCCCAGCCCTATTTTAATATTTATTTATTTATTTATTTATTTATTTATTTATTTACTTACTGCTGGGGATTGAACCCATTCTACCTCCAAGCTATACCCTCAGCCCTTTTTCTATTTTTTTGTTTTCTTTTTTTTTTTTTTTTTTTTTTTTTTTTTTTTTTTTTTTTTTTTTTTTTTTTTTTTTTTTTTTTTTTTTTTTTTTTTTTTTTT
>PVJS01031782.1:0-23189 GCA_004027185.1 Glis glis | reverse complement strand
GGGCCTCACTAAGTAGAGAGAGAGAGAGAGAGAGAGAGAGAGAGAGAAAGAGAGAGCTGAGGCTGGCTGCAAACCCGGATCCTCCGGTCTCTGCCTCCCAAAGTACTGGGATTACAAGCGTGCGCCACCACGCCCGGCATGGAGGCTAAGGATTCTTGGAAACCTGGCTCAGCAGGTTCATCAAGCAGAAGCCAGGTCTGGAAACTCAAGAAGAAAGGATTGTTAGGAAGCACACTAAAGCCTCACAGAGTTACCAGGCAGAGAACCAGCTGGACTTGGGAAATAGGCCAAGCAGCTCTAGAAGTCCAGGCCTCAGCATGTACTGTGACCACCAAGTCAGCCCTCAGAGGGCTCCAAGAAGCACAAAGCAAGCCCAGGCAAGTGTTTGTGGTTCCCAGAGATATGGCCATTCCAGCTCTGAAGTCCCTGCAGACTTCTCAGCCTCTGAATGGTGAGCATCCCTTCCCACCCAGCACCAGGACCACTTGTGTACATCTTGTCTCTATGGTGACCCCCTCCCCCAAACCTGGATCAAGCCAGGGTCTGATTGTTACTGGATAATAATTTCTGCCTCAGTCCTTGCTTCTTTGAGAGAAAGAAATCAATCAGAAAGTATGAATAGGGAATATAAGAGGTTTATTTAGGAAGTGAAGGCACAATGTAAAGAAGGCTGTGATAAAAAGAAGGGAGGTACGTACGTTCCAGAGAAAAATATCTGGAATGGGACGCTTTCTGGAGTGGAAAACAGCATGGAGTCTTCCACATGGTGAGTTTTATTGAGCTGGGAACCTTTTCCCCTAATGTATATGCGTTGGGAAGGTCACTGCGTCTTTTCCCACCACAGTTTCTGCACTGTTTTCCCCTGTTGGAGACTTTCCCACGGGGTGAGGGTCTTTGTGAGGCCCTGGGAGTGGAGATGGTGTCTAAAACAGCAATTGCAGCTTCTTATCTCTTCTCATTTCTGGCGAATTCTCTGTCCCGTTCCTTTCCCTGCCCTGCTTATCTCTAGTCTAACTACTTAACATGATGAGAAGACATAGTGAATGGGGTGCAAAGGTCAGAACTGAACCCCATGGGTTGGTTCTTACCCCTGCTGAGGTCTACCCCAGTCTCACCAAGGCACTTTGTGCTAACCAGCTTCCCTGGGCATCAGCAATATTTGCTAAGCCAGTACACAGGGCACCCCACCCCACCACCCTGCCTACTCCCAGAGTACTGAGTGGGCATCACGGTGCTGGGGGCTCTGGCGGCTCACTACAGCACCATTCCTCTGGGCAGCTGCATGCCCCCTGCAGCTAAAGGGGCCACAGGTCTCCTCCCTTCCACTCTCCTTCAGCCTGGTCTCCCAGAGGACCACCTCAGTCTCTGGATTGGATTGAGGACTGCCTTAGAGTGCTTTAGTGACAAGTGACATTCAGCAAATGGTTGAATTGGAGCAGATCTGCCAAAGGGCAGACTTCTGTGCCAGTCATTAGGATTACAATGAGTAAAGGGCCTCAGTGGCTGGACAAATACATCTTAATGAGGGTATGACAGTCAGGACCCTTGGTGACAAGTGGACAAGTGACAGAAACACAAACCAAGCCAGATTAGAGGGAGGACTCGTGGGTTCACAGGCCAATCTCAGGAAGGGCAGGAGTTCGGTGTAGATGGCTGGGGCCATCAGAGAAGTCTCCTTCTCTGGTCTCCACTTTTCTCAAGTTCAGCATCCTTCTCAAACTCCTGCTTCCTCTGAGGCTGGACTATGACAGCCATGCTCCTGGCTTATAAGTTCCCAAATTCCATAGGATGTTGGGGACAGGGGTGAGGGATGGGGATAGAGTCTTCCCTGGTTCCAAATGGAAAATTTCTGTGAGTTTCTGCCTCACATTGGAGTCCCATGACCCCACTGGCAGCAGCCCCAGCTCCACCCCCAGGAGATGCAGATGAGTGGAGAAGTTCTCCCAAAGAGTGAAGACAATGCTGGTACAAAGACAGGTAGCAAGGGGGCCGAGGGAAGGAGGCCCACGATGGGGCCACGGCCTCCACAGAATGTATTTAGGAGTCATTTCTTTCTGGCTCCTTTACTTGCAAGAGCTGACCTTGTGTGGAGTTAGACGTGTTTTAATATCTGAATTCAGCAGTGGAGAAGGGACAGTGGAGCAGAGTGCCCCTCCAGAGAGATGTACCCCTGAACAAGGCCCTCAAGGCCCTGGACTCAGAGCAGCATGTAGATACCTGGATGAGTGTGCCAGGGGCCTGTGGTGAGTGGGGACCCCAGGAGCAAACTGCAGGTGATGTGCCTTTAGTGCCCTCGAGTCTCCTGACACTGCCCTGCCCAGGTACTGGTCCCCTGGCAGCTGCAAGACACTCCCCCATCCTCTCTACCACTGTGACCATCCACCCCGACCCCAGGAGCAGGTCCTGAGACAGCACAAGGAGTGTCATCAGGAGAGTGGGAGGCGTGACAGGGAAGGACTGTAGTGGGATGTGGTCATGAGCAGATTACTGCAGTGAGCAAGAAGGGGCAAGGCGCAAGCCCAAGCCCTGGGCCACCTCTGAGCCACTGTGCCGAACAGTCTGGGAGTTGTCCCACCAGAGAGGGGAGGAAGCATATCCATTTCAATACCCATTGTCACCAATTGAAGGCTGCTCCTGGGGGAGTAGACTCCCCCATATCTCCAGGCCTGTGCTCCATGGCTAGAGAGCCTGCTAGCAGAGCCACGGGTACTGAGGATAAGGAGCAGTGAGTGATGGGGATAGAGGAGGTGGGGCACACCAATAGCTTTTGTGACAGGCTCCAAGCTGGCTCCACATGGAGTTGAAACAAGCCCCAGGTGACAGGAGGAGGGTTTAACCTCCACGGAGAAGTGCAGGCCTCATTCCAAAATGACCAACAGTCACCAAGGCAATCTGGTGCCTCCTGCTGAGCTCCCTGCCAGCCTGCCCTGAGTGTGGAAAGCTGGCTGCTCAGAGTCACACTTGCTCCAGAGTAGAATTCTCCCCCCAGGTCTATGCAGACAACAGGGAGGGGAGCACTGACTCAATCTACCATGTTAAATTAAGTCAGATAATTCTCTTGTCTGCATCATAATTAACTCTACTTTCTTCAAAGGGAGACATTAAGACAAAATGTTGGGGATTTTTTTTAAAGAAAAGCCATTTTCCTCACTCATATAATTTTTGATGAGCTAAGTGGTGTTAGCTTTTAAATTGCAACCAAGAAAGTACGCACACACAGAGTAATCGACAATTTTAATTTTCGACAATTGTGATTGTGAATAATGCTGCTAATGCTACTAATAGCTTCCATGGCAGCTTATATTCATTTGTCCAAAAACCCAACACCAGACTTCTATATTGAAAAATAAAAAAGATGACTTGGGCCAATTAGTACATGACTTGTATGCCCCGCATCTCCTTATCTGGAAAAGCATTTTGTGAGGTACCCATTCATCAGAATCATGGGGTGTTCTACAGCCCCTGTCAGGAAACTGAATGAATTGGAAGAAGAAGTTACATTTGACCCTCTGGATCACAACCTGAATGGAGCATCAGGAGGGCCTGGTCATCCTCTGCAAATGACTCTCCACCAGCAAGTATATGAAATGCCTCACATAAAACATTCAAATGGTCAGTGGCAACTGACACGCCATGGCCCCTTTAAAAATAAGCCCCATCGTTCCCCAACTGCCTATTAATAACTTGAAAAGACATCTGTTCCTAATTTGGTCTTCCCAAATCAAGAAATCTTCCCTTCACGTTCTTCCAGGGCCAGGATGAAATCAATCAAGCGACAAAATTTATCAAGCACCAGGCACATTCCGGCCCAGAACTTGGAGCCAACTCTGCAATCTGACCCAGACACCCAAAGGTGCAGGTCCACAGGGAGCATGCGCCCTTTCTCCAGTATGTCCTTCTACACATGGGCAGCACAGAGACCACCAAGAGAGCCGAATGTCAGGGCTGCATGCCACTTCAGTAGCCCAACCCCCTCTGCTCTGTCCCCAAGGGCCAGCTGTTCCAATAGATTCTCACTCCTGAGCATAGCTCCCTTGAACCCCCTGCTCTTGGAGTACTCTTCCCACCCTGGAATTTCTGTGACTGCTTAATGTTCCCCCATGCAACCCCTGCTACAGGTCCCATTCTACTCTTTGGGGCCATATGCAGCAGGTCGACTCTTTCCCATGACAGTCCTTTAGCTACTTGGGGAGAGGTGTGTGCCTGTCCCACACCTCATTTCCAGCTTTGGTACCGGAGTGGCAGGGGGGTGTTGTCAACCCAATGCTCACACAGGAAACTGAATCCAGTGACATAAAGTTATATGAAGGTTCATGAGTATCCATGTGTCCCCAGCCCATTCCTGTAGTTCCAAGACTCATAGCTCCCCATTCCTCAGTGAGGTGTGCTCACCCACACCGCAAGGCCTTAGCTTAGCCCTTCCTTCTGCCTGGCATGCTGTCATCTGGCTTCTGGATAACTATTATTCATCTTGTCATGAAGATCTCAGGTCCTCAGGGAGCCCTTCCCTGACCTCACTGCTAAAGTGCACTCCCAGTCATATCTGGTACAGCCCTTTTTTTCAGTTCTCTACAGAGAAGTTAGCACTATCTGATTTGCTTTTCTTCCAGAGCCATTTCCCCCTCTGGAACATAAGAGCATGGATAAGCACAGGGTAGAACTCAGTAAATGGTTGCTGTTTGAATAAAGAAAACAGCTTTCAGGCAAAAGACATGGAGGCAGGAGCAGAGATGGCTCGAGAAGCCATGGAGCCTACTGGTTCTGAGCATGGGCCTTGGAACGAGATAGATGCGGGCTGGTCAGCTGTGTGTGACCTTGGGCAAATTATTTGACCATCCTGAGTCTCGGCTTCCTCAACCCGCAAAACTAATGCAATCGGAGCACGTGCCTCCTATCTTTGGGTGTGAGGGGGTCTGAGGGGGTAGAAAATACAGGTTCAGAACGAATGCTCTGTCTGTGGGCTATGGTTATTAGTGGGGGGAAGTGGGATCAGAGCTCAGGGCTGGCCACAGGGAGAGATGGGGCTGGGCGGTGGGGGGTGAGTTGGCTTTGGATGGTGTGTCAAGACTCCTGTCCTGATGAAGGCATAGTGAGAGAAACTGCTAGACTCCAAGGAGTTGAGGGGCATAAGAGGTAGAAATGAAGCACCATCAAGGCTCAGATGGGACCCCACCGTGACTTAGTTGTTTCCCACCGTTCTCCTTTGCATGTCATGGAAGAGCCTCCTGCCCACTGGGGGACCCAGCTCAGGGAAGCAGATATGCAGCTGTTTTTACCTGCTGCTCACAGCCCCTGAGAGCGAGAAGGCCAGTGTGAAAGAATCAGGCAGAGACTTGGCCTGCAGCAGTCCTCCCTCCAACTCCCTTTGACACAGCAGGACAGAAAGCAGGAGGCCCCAGAGGAATGGGCTCCCTGAGGGCCCCAGCCTCAGCCTCACAGGCCCAGTGCCCCCTGCAGCTCCTGGGGCTCAGCCAAGGCACTGCCTTCAGCCCCTGGGCCCCAGGACACAGCCGGGATTGTCTGGCCTGCAGCAGGCGCAGAGCCACAGCTGAGGGGACAAGGCCCAGCTGTTCCTGGAGACAAGTGTGCAACTTTCTTCCCACATGAAAAGGGAACCTGTGTCCCCTGGAGGAGGAAGAGAAGGAGGAGGGACAGGCCAGGAGAGGCCCAGGCAGAGCTCTCCACACCCCCTCCTCAAGGGCTCTTGTGCCCTGGGGTGGCTGGGAGGGGCCAGGAAGGGCAAAGCAGCTCTAGCTCCAGAGGAAGCCACCCAGCGCAGGCTCAGCCCTGATGGAGACCGAGGCCTGGACTCAGACACTGACCCCGTGTGACCCCAGCCAGCCCCTTCCTCATGTGTCTCAGGCTTCTCCACTGAAAAGGTGGACATTGGCTGGGTGCACGCCTATAATCCCAGTACTTGGGAGGCTGAGACAGGAGGATCACAGGTTTGCGCCAGCCTCAACAACTTAGCAAGACCCTGTTTCAAAATAAAAAATAAAATAGGGCTGGGATGTAGCTCAGCGATAGAACATCCCTGGGTTCAATCCCCAGTATCATAAAAAAAAAGTGGACATTGAAGAAGTTTCTCTGTGATCATTGCAGAGGAGCAGCTTCAAGGAAGGGAGTGGGCCATTTCCTAGAAAAGTCAGACTCCCCATGAGAAAAAAGGAAATAGGACCCAGGACACAGCAAGATGAGAGTCCAGGAGGGCCACTGGATCCTCTGCTTGGAAGGTAGATCAATGCCCCAGTCTGCCATGCCTGGCCCAGGGAAGAGTGTGGAGCCATCCTCGTGTTTTCCCCCCAAGGCCCCAGGAAGGCACCAAAGAGGAGGAGCTGGGGCTGGGGTTAGGACAGTCTGCCCCGATGGAGCCCAGATGTGTCATCACAGGATGGGAAGGACCTCAGAACCTTGAAAACTGATATGACTGAAACGAGCTAATGAGGGTCTCTTTTATGTCTCCTCTTCCCCGAACCTTATCATTAATCATATATACTTCATTCTTTGGAAGTAAGAAATCCTCCTGTTCCTACAGGATATCTTTATACACACATCACCCAGGGCAGCCCAGGACAGGGCCCCTCCCCACAGACTTCGCCTCAGGCTCCAGAACTGGAAAACGACAGGACGGCAAGTCCAGGGCCGGGGAAGAGGAACAGAGAGCATGCTAACAGGTTGGAAGGTCAAGCTGTCTGCTGGTCAGCAAGAGCTTCTAGAAGGGGGATGGGGTGCATTTGACCCAAGCCTTATTAAAAATAGTAATGGCTGCTATTTAATGAACATTTTTAATTGGGAGAGCTAAAAGCCTGGACAGACCCTGCCTGGACTCCTTCAGTAGTAACTGACAGAAAACTGAGCTTTAATCAGAATATAAAAAAAAAGGAGAGCAGTTGTCATTGTGTGGGGTCCACTTCCCTCCAGGCACGGGGGTCTCAGGAACCCAAACATCTCAGGAGCCTTCTATCTGTGTCTCTGTTCCACGTGATGCAAAGATGGCTCCAGCCATCCTCAGGGCCTGCCTTGCTGGGGACTGAGGAGACACTACTTTCCTGGTAACTCAGGACAGAGTCTCCATTACGATGCACTTAAGTCCAGCCAAGACCCCCTGCATCCCTGGACTTATTAGAGTGCTCAGGCACAAGAGCATCCTGACTGGCAAGGACTAGTCAGATTTCCATGTTTGATGCCAGGGAATGGGGCCAGGCGACTTGGCCAATACAAGATCCAGGTGAAGGAGAGGCTTATCATCCCCATACAGAAAGTCCCACAAGCCTGGGACTCTGAGCTGTTCCCCATTCTACAGAAGAATGAGGATCAAGGGAACCGTCATGCAGATTTCTTTCCTCAGGGATCCCCATTTGTTGCGTTTTGATTGAGATGTTTCTCAGAGGCCCTTTCACGTTACTAGAGAGCCACCTTTAGGGCAGGTGGTTCCATGCTTCCTCAGGGAGTGCTCCCTCTCTAGGCTCACCCTACAGGGCCGTGAATGTGCCCTGGGATCCACTGACGTGGTGCGGGACCTCTGCAAAGCCCAGCAGGCAAAGCCTCGGACATGTTTTAACAGCGAGATGGAAGTCGTTAGCTCCCATTTTAATTTAACAAGCCCAATTTTATAAATAAGAGTGAATTTTCTCAGGCTATTATTTCTAATTATGCATTTACATCAATTCACATTATGCGGTTGATGAAATGTTAATACCAAAGGCAATTTTCTGCTGACGGGTGGCATGGAGAAGAGGTTTCTTCACATTACAAGTCAATATTTTTGGAAATAATTACCCAGTTGCTCACCAGAGTCTGCACTGACTCTGACCCAATGGCTGTGTCTACACAGCCTGCAGCCAGAGATGCTAGGAGGGGAAATGCTTTAATGGGGAAAGAGGACAGAAGAGACCCCAAGCACGCTGTGAGGGGGGGGGTCTGGGCAGCTCTGACAGGAGCCTCTGCTGGTTGGCAGGACAGATTTAGCTTTGGTTTTGCTGTGCTCCATCACTGGAGTCTTTGGTCTCACTACTAAATGACTTCAGGACTCAGATTGTTCATCTGCAAGATGAAAATGATACTAGTAACTCTCCCACAGGGCAAGTTAATACGCTTATACCTCCATTTGTTTATTAATTCAAGAAGTATTTATTGCAGTCCTACTTTCTGTCAGGCACATTATAGGTGCTCAAAAAATGGTAGGGGTGAGGAGGAGGAGGAAGAGAAGGAGGAGGAAGAGGAGGAGGGGGAAGAGGAGGAGGAGGAGGAGAAAGCAGACAAATCCAGTCAGTGGGTGCCTCCTGGTTCTGGGTGACAATGCATCTCAGGACTGAACGGCACCGGCAGTGACAGAGGCAGAGACTCCGGAGATGTCTGTCTCCAGACACAGCCTGAGCCCCGAGGAAAAGCACTGAAGGATCCACAAGGAGCACCCCTCCAACAGCTATTTATGGAGCTTCTCCATGCAGGAGGCACTGCACCAGGTGCCTGTACCAGGGCTACAGGAGACTGTGGCATCATCTGGGAGGTGAAGGAGGCCAGGACTGGCCTCTGTCAGTTGCAAAGGTAAAGAGAAATGGACAGATTTTACTCCAAAATAAAGTCAAAGGTCATGGCAATAGGCCATAGGGGTGAGCAAGAGAAAAGCACAAAGAATTCCTCCTGTTGGCCTACATGGGTGTCAGGCCAATCACTGAGACAGAGAAAACTTTCAGGTTGGTAGCAGATCAGGTTTTACAGGGGGACAGGTTTGTGAAGAAAAACCATGAGTCTGGTGTGAATATCATGAGGTACCCTTGTGACATCGACACCAAACCCCACAAAGACAGTTAGAGAAAAGGGCCTCACCCTGAGCGGTGAGGAATCCCAACACTCAATGGTTTGGCAGACACAGTGTGCCTACAAGGAGATGGAGGTGGTGCAGCCAGGGCAGCTGGAGGAAAGTCAAGGCTGTGCTGCAAGAGCCAAGGGAAGCCAGTGCTTCGGAGTACGGCATGCTCAATGGTGCTGAACGCGCTGGAAGGAAGATCAGGACTAAAGGCTGCCCCAGACGTTCTAGAGTTACTCTCATATCATTATTACGCATTATATACATTCATTGAAATATCACACCGCAGTCCATAAATATGTACAATTAAGTGTCAACTAAATTTTGAAAAATTTTTCCTTAAATTTTTGAGACCACTGAGACACTGAGGTATCTTCATGGAAGTCGTGTCAGTGAAGGAATGGGATGGAAGCCAGGCGGAGGAGCTCCTAAGAAGACAACTCGCTGTAAAAGAGAGATAAGTGGTGGCCTCTGTCAGCCTCCGCAGGAAGATCCTGAAATGAGACAAACCCTTGTCCTCCCAGGGGCCAGAGGCAGAGTAGGCAATGCCTGAGGGCAGAGAAGCCCTGCCCAGGATCCTGCTTCTCCTTTTTCTGCTGACCTCAGTTTCCTTGTCTGTGAAAGGAAGAGCAATTGTAGACACAGGGTGCTGTGTGGATGAAACGAACACAGGGCCTGGCCAGGAACAGCTGCACATGCCGCCACCCCTCCAAAGCCATGTGTAGGTGCTTCCCTGAGGCTGCGCCACCTGCATGAATGCTTCTCTGTAGCAGCTGCCACACGGGGCCACAGGGCCTGCATGCCACATGGCAGCAACAGCCCCAGACCTGAACGGTGCCTGTCACCAGGTGGGGCGTGAGGGCTGCATGGCAGGAATAAGGCCTCCTCCACCTCCCCCCAGAAGACGTCAAAGTTTCCCACAGCCCTGGCACCCGGCATCGTGCCTCCCATACAAAAGAAGCCCCACAAAGAGTTGTTGCAGGAGCACTCATTGTGCTGAAGGATGGATTCTTCTGGGGCTTTTCCTCAGAGCTCAGGCTGCATCTGCAGACAGACATTTCTGATTTCTCTGCCACTCCCCAGCATCTCTCTAACCAGCCCCTTCCCTCTTTATATGTCTGCCTGACCTGCAAGGCCATGTGCTAAGTCCCAGGCCTCGAAGAGATCTCAGACGCAGTCTTCTAGACAGCAGAAGGAGGAAAGGAACCCTCATGCTGCATGGGCAGGTCGGCCCCTTGTTACATCCCCAGAGAAGCTCATGTGTTAGACAATGCAGAAGGTTTGGAGGCTGGGGCATGGCTGGAGGAAATGGGCCAATGGGGGTGTGGCCGTGGGCACTCTATCTGCCCCACCCCGCCACCCCACTCTTTCATTCTTTGCTTCCAGCTGCCAAGAGCTGCTTTTCTCCACCGCGTACCCTGCCACTTCAGTTTCTACCTTGGAGCCAGGGGAACATGCACAGAACCTCTGAAACCCTGAGCCCAAATAAACCTTTCCTTCTCTAAGTTGTGCTTGTCAGGTATTTTAATCACAGCAACAAAAACTAAAACCCCTCACTTCTGTGGTTAGGGCAGGGCCTCAGGTAGTCAGAGCCTGCCTGGAGGAGAAGAGCAAAGGTAACCATCTACTTTTCCTCAGGGCAGCCCATCAGGGAAGGAGGACTGCTCTGACAAAGGAAGCCTGGAGGAGAGGCAGGCCCAGATCTGTGGTCCCAGGAAGAAAAGTGCATCATTAGAAAGAGAGGGGGGAAAGGAGAGGACAGGACAGACAGGAGAGGGGATGGAGGGAGTGAGCAAGGAGAAGAGGAGGAGAGGGGGAGGAAGAAGAGGTAGTGAAAGATGAAGAAGACAGGGAGGAGAGGGCCTTTACTTAGAGCAGTCTCCAGTTTTCCTTCCTTCTCACAGGAGAGCAGCACTGGGCTGGAGGCCACCTTCCTGCCTCCATGTGCACCACCAACCTGTGCACAGACACACACTCTGTGCACACACATCACTGAACACACACTCTCAGGGTATTCTCACATCTTTGACATACACCTGTGTTGTCTAGTCACACAGCTGTCACTCTGTCTATACAAGAAAATGTTATCTATGCATGCGCACATGTGCGTGTACACACACATAACGCCCCATCCTAACACACTCTCTGTCCACACTCAATAGGTATGCCATCCTCACAGTTATAATGTCTGCACACACACACATGCACACAGATACACATGCTCTGCATACCCACTGTGTACATGCTAACCACCTATGTCCTGAGGGTATACCCCTAAGACTCCAGTCCCTGGAAAGAGGAGCTGACGGAAGATGGTTAGAACCATTTGGAGAGTACGCCTGCATCAGATTGGCTTTGAGGGGAGAGTCTGAAAAAACAAGGGATGGGGTTGACAATGCTTGAGGCTAGAGCCTAGGACAGCCATCTTCCCAGCCCCTACTCAGACTCAGAGACAGGCAGGCAGGTGTGGGTAGAAGCTACAACCCTTTGTCAAGCCTCTAGTTGTACTCCAGATACACTCTGCCACTCTGTTACAGAAACATACCCTACCTCTGTCCCTCTTCCCAGCTCCCAGCCCTCCACGGGGCCACCTTGGTCTTCCTCGGCCAACCACTGAGCTAGATTGGCTCTGAAAGCCCCCCTGTATGCCTGACCCCCGCTGCCACAGAGCAGGCCAATAGTGCTGCCGCGATCTCTTGGGCCAACCTTCCCCAGCAGGGAAGAGAGCTCTGAGCCCAGCAGGGCCTGGTATTCTTTGTCAATGTCCGAAGGTCACTACTGTCCCCCCAGGCCACCCACACAGCAAGTACTCCCTAAAAGCTTGCTGAGCTGAATGGAACTCAAAACTTGACAAAAATTCTTTCATCTGCTCTCCCCTATTGCTGGTCCCCTGGTCCAGGAAGGAGCAGGACAATGTGTCGTGCACCCTAATGAGTACAGGGAACTGAGCCAGAGAAAAGACAGGGGCACAGGCTTTTTTTTTGTCAGAAAAGGAAAAATGATATTTTGAAACATTACTGTGAAAAATTAAGTTAGATATGAAGCATCAAAGACATTTTGCAAATAAAATCAGGGCCTCCTGTGGCTGGCAGTTGCAGAGTTTAAACCTCCAGGCACCTTGGGCCAGCCAACAGGCCCCACAGGAACAGCACCGAGTCCACCTGACATTGCACTCCTGGGGAAGTATGGCCTGCCTCTAGAGGAAAGTGTGCAGGCCGTGGCAACCCGCTGCTCCCCAGGCAGGGTGACCTTTTATCAACTTCAGAAGGGAGCACAAATCTACCGTCACTCTGGATCGGCCTTGATTGGATCAGAATCCCATCGGAAAACGGGGAGGGAAGGCAATAAAACCTCCAGAATTGATATTAAACCACTGACATTTCACAAACCGAGAGCGCTGGCAGCTGCCAGTCTATCATCAGGAGGAACTCTAAGGGGCAAGTCAGGCGTGAAGGTCACGGCAGTGCCAGGATTCTCCTCCCAGGCCTCGCATCAGCTCCAAAGGCAGCAGGAGCCTAGATGGCCAAAATCTGGCCTACTCAGACCAGGGCCTGTGGAACCACCCTCTCCCTTCTGGACCCTGTCCGTGCATTTGCCCATGCATATTGCAGCAGGAGAGAGAAACTCATTAGGCCCAGACCTGATGAGGCTCTAAAGCTAAAGATAACGCATCCGGAGCTTGTGACTGTCTTCTGCTCCCGTGCTGTAGCCCCACAGTGGGAAGGAGCCAGCAACCAGGATGAGACCAGGAAAGACCATGGTTCCTTCAAGAGGAAGTTTCCTTTGAGAATAGCCTGGATCTGAGATCTCACCAGGAGCCTTGGCTTGGCTTCCTGCCACCCAGCACTCATTGAGCACCTGCTAGGGAAGGTGTCTAGGCAGGTAGGAGGATGAACTGAGCATAGCTCCTGTCCTGGAAAGACTAAAACTAGACATATTTCCTCCAGGTAACCCCATCTGGGCAGAAGCAGGGAGCTGGGCTGAAATATGGCATTGCCAGGGGCCAGTCCTCCTTCCCAAACACCTGTCTCTACCACTGTAGGTGGACAGTGAGAGTCTGGAGTCTGCCAACTACAGGCACAGATGACCTACAGGAGTTAGTCCTGTGCTGGACTTGAGGGGAAAGCACAAGAAGTCAGAATCTCTATCCAGTACTTGGAGACGAGGTGGCAAATCCTGCCATTCCCTTCTCCACCCTCACCCACCGAGCCAATGGCAGACATTACTAATCACCACGCTTTCCTGAGGAGCCTAGATGTAGCCTAGGGCTGGCATGACAGGACGGGCCCTCTGGGACTAGGATCAGCTTCCTGAACTCAGTCTTGGAGCTCCTAGGTAGGGCCAGAGGCGGGCCTTCTGATGGAACTGCAAGGGCCACTCAGTCCAGGACAGTGTGGATGGGGTAAAGAACCCTTTTCCTTCTCCTCACTCTTGAAGGCCACCTCTGGGCATGAAGGTGAGTCACTGAGTACCCAGGAGCCTCTGGTGGGCCACAGTGCCTCCCACTGGTCTGGTACCCTATGGGGTTGCTCTGGTTAGAAACTTAAAGGTGGCGATCCAGAGAGATAGAGAAGGTTGCCAATGCTTTGGGGTCCCAGATCTGAAGCCACCCTTTAGTGTGACTGGCATTTCCTAAGCTGTTCCTGGGATCCAGAAGTGCAGGGGACACAGAGCCATAATCATTGACATAAGTCCACCCATGACAATTTGCAAAGCTACTTCCTGAACACCAGCTCACTGACCCAACAGCAGCCCTGGGAGGGAGGGCTTCCTGCGCCCTCTGACAGGAGGAGCTGAGGCTTGCAGAGTGGAGACTTGGCCAAGATCCTTCAGTGGCTGCACCTGAGCCCAAGCAGATAGCACCATGCCCAGGCCCTGTATGTGCACAGGTTCCCTGACAACAGGAGGCTGGATCTTCAGAAGGCTGGCTAGTCACAGGGAGGCCAAAGTCAGCAGGACTGGACATGGGGTAGGGGCACTGCAAATGCCCCTGGCCTCCAGAAGTATCTCCACTGGGATTATCAATATCCTAAAGGGGGTTTCTGTGGGTCTGGAAAAAGCATGGGAATCAGAGCTCTGGCCCTCTGGCCAACCCCTAGTAATTACTAACCAGCTTCGTGTTTTCCAATCACCATCTTCGCCATTAAGGTGAAGAAGGCACATGAGGAAGTAACGGAGTTTATCTCAAACAGATCGATTCGCTCAGATCCATCTGGCCCCAGCCTCTTAATTCTCCATAATGTCAAAGCAATTTTTGGTTAAGTATACAGTCTGTCCTCTACTAAATTAAACTAATAGATCTAGTGGGAAATAAAACCCTGAGTGTATTGGGAATATTAAAAGTAAAAAATAAACTCTTCATGGGTCTGTAAGATTTATTTTGGCAAATGATTAAATAACACACACGTGCGTGCACACACATAGGCGGGCATGCGCGCTGCAGTAAAATCCATCAGGGGGTGCGCAGCTCTATTGGTCACCTCCAAGTCCTGACTCCGGCTCTGCTCCCAATAGCACCCCCCCTCCCTGGCACCCAGGCTCCAGGGGAGTCAGTCAGTGCCCTGCATGGCCCTCTGACATCCTCACAATGTCCACCTGCTCTCAAAATCAATCCCCCATCTATCTTCCGCACTCTGCAATGCAAGCACACTCTTTCTACAGATAAGAAAGCCAAGGCTCTGAAAGGCCAAGCCAAGACCAGGATCTGAACCCAGGTCAGATCTGACTCTAGAGCCCTGGGCGCCATCCTGCTCCGCTTTGTTTCGTTTTGCTTTTTAGTCCGTTGTCCAGTGAACCACAGATAGCTCATGCCAATCCCTAGACCTTCCGCAGGGGCAGACTCCCCAACCCTCGCTGACCCTGTGTGTGCCCTTGGAGGCCAGTCTTCTGGGGCTGGACTGCCAGGCTTTATCCCCTGACATTGATGGCTAACATGAATGACTAACGTAGCCCAAAATAAAAGTGTCATAAATCCAAAATTTGGCTTTAAGCTGTCAAGTACACAGAGTGTGCTGATATTATTGATAGAAAAGTTTATGGATGGGCTGCAGCTTAAAATCAAAATACATTACCCAAAATCAATGTTGCTATACGTGGTAAAGGGAAGACAAGAAAGGGCAGCTGAGACAAGAATATCGAAACCCCAATTCCGAGAGGACCCGAGCATTATGATAAATAAATTTTGAAAGCGAGTTCCAGGAACGACATTCACTTAGGGCTGTAATTTAAAGGTGCGTTCACTAGTGGCTGGGCATGCTTTTTAGATAGCACTATTTGTGGTACCTCTGAGAGCCCAGCAAAACCATCCACAAAATAGTATTGACAAGAGCCGGGTACCCCAACTCACGGTCCAACAACAGCAGCCAGTAATAAGAGCAGACAAGCAAGGGAACACTGAAAACAGGCACGTGAAGGTCAGAGCTTAGAGAGGAAATGACCCCATTCATGCATTCCACAAATATTTACTGAGCTTCTACTCTTCTAGGGCCTGGAAATGCATCAGTGAAGAAATCAAAGAGCGTGACAGACCTCAAACAAGAAAAACAGTGAATAAGAAGATTGTACTATATGTTGGAAGGTGTTTAGTGCAAAGGAAAAAAGAAAAAGGAGAGCGGGGAGGGGGGAGGGACACCAAGAGCTGTGTGCATGTATGTTAACACCAAACTGATACTCATTGTGATGTGAGACTACAATGCACCAATAAAAACATAAAAAAAAGAAAAAAGAAAAAAGAGAGCAGGGTGAGTGGTTGGAAGTGCCGGGCAGGGGGCTGGTCTAGGTGAGCCTCATTGAGAAAGTGACTTCCTGGCAAACACCGAAACATGATGCAGTTAGCCAAGCAGGTGCTTGGAGGAGGAGCATCCCAGCCAGATGGTACAGCTGATGCAAAGGCCCTGGGATTGGAGCACACCCAGTATGTTGCATTGCAGGGAGAAGGATAGTGTGGTGAGAGGATTATAAGTCAGGGAAAGGATAGAAGAAAGGAGATGAAGGCAGAGGGAAAGTAGGGACTGAGAAGGCAGATCATTTGAACTTGTCAGGACACTGGCGTTTGTGCTGAGTGAAATGGGAGCCACCACAGGGTTTTGAGCAGTGGCGGAGTGATCTCATTTCTGAAAACAATCTCTCGGTTGTCATGTTGAGAACTGATGCATAGAAAACATGCAGCCAATGTCTGCTACATGAATAGCATATAGTCACATAGCTCTTACCCTCATTAATAATACTACCAGCTCAGACCACGGGCAAGTGACACCTTACCCCATAAGGTGGTGCAGGTGTAGAAGATCTGCAAACCTTAAAGGTAACCAAGGTGTAACTCTCTCCAGCTTCAAGATTCCTCCCTTTGTACATCCCTGATCACTGGCCACCAGGCTGTGTTTGGATCTGGTTAAGAAGAGGAGATAGCTGCTTCTCCAGGCAGGCTGCTGCACAGTGGGCTAGTTCCTGCCATCGGAGCACTATTTGTAACCAAATAAATAAAATCTGTTTTAACCAAATAAATAAAATCTGTTTTCCTAGAATCCTACTATGGTCCTGAAGCTGTGTGACATAATACAAGTCTGTCCCCTCCTTTCAGAAGCTGAGGACAGCAGTAGGGGCTGTGGGGTCTTACATCCCTGGCTCCAAATTACTTTCTAAAGACAGGAAGAATTTCCCAGGGAAAGCTGGCCCATGGCAATGAAGTAACAGAAGGAGCTGACAACGCCTCTTTGGGGACCCTGGAGAGGAACTCCAGGGAAAGGGAGGAGACCCTACATATTCCCCCTGTTTCTAGCAGTAGACCTTGGCAAACAAGACCATAATAGGTGAGCAACAGAGACCCAAAGGGGGTGGAAATGGCTCCTTGGCCATAGATGTGGGAACTGGAGCCCGGACCCAGGAGGAAGGGAGGGTGATGCCCAGGAGCACCCAGCCAGTAAGGACAAAGCTTGGGAAGGGCTCGCAGCCTCTTCCTCTCCCAGGCTGTTCGTGGCAGCCTGGACCAGCCGCTGGAAAGCATTTTCCCTCTGAGATGCCTTCCCCACGGCTGCTTGGGAACCCTCAGGAGAGTCCTCCGGGGGGCTGGTGAGTAGGAAGAGCAGACACTGACTCTACTAGACTATCTTAGCATAGAAAGATACTGAAATTCACTGGCTGGGAACTCCCGTGGGGAAAGAGAAGAGACCCAAGCAACTATGGGACCCACCCCTAGACTATGTGCTCCGTCCCAACCACATGTCTACCCTACATTTCATTTTGGGGACCAGAACACACTTCCTGAGATGGCTGAGGAGATGGCAGGCTCTGGGTGAAGCTGGGGAAGACTGGGATGCGGGGGATGGGCTCCGGAACGCAGCAGTGGACTGGACCTCCTCGGCCTCCCGCTTGCTCGGGATCCCCCTTTGCACTGGGTAAAGAGGGGGCAACCTCTGGCAAAAAGCGCGCAGGGATGCAGGGACTAGCTATCGAGGGACAGGAACCCCGCCCCTGCCCAGAAACCTCCCGAGCCCTGAGTCGTGCCCGGCGCTCCCCACCCCACCCCCGCCGCCTCTGCCGTCACTCACGGCCGCTGCTTGCTGGCTTGCTGGTGCGCTCTCCGCGCCACAGGCACCTGCTCGCCAGGCGCTGTGCGCTCACTCTCGCTCACACACTGCAGACTCTCAGCATCGCCGCCGTCACCCAGCCTCGTCCCCGGCCGGGCACCGCGCTCCGCCCTTCTCCTCGGCCCCCGGCGCCCACCCACCCGCCATGGCCCGAGCCTGGGCCAAAGAGTGGTGCAACTCGTTGCCCAAACCGGGGTAAGGAGTTGAGGCCTGGGGGCTGCGGAGAGGGCCGGGGGACACTCGGGGAGCAGAGATGAGCGGCCGTCTCGAGGGATGGAGACTGGAAGAAGCCAGGGAGAGTTTAGGTGGAAGGACCCCCCCCCTCAGCAAAGAGGGCGCGGGGCGGGGCTGCGCTCCAACCAGAGATGGTGGTCCCTCGGAGCGACCCCACGGAGGGAGGGGGTACGCCTTGGGGGGGGGAAGGTGCGGGCCGTGGCAGGGGTGGGGAGGGTGGGGGTGATGCAGCGGTGAAGGCGGCGCGGCGCCCAGCCACTGACCGCCCCTTCCCTGTCTTCCCCTCCCCCTCTCCCCGCCTCTCTCCGGCTCGGGGTCCGCCACGCCGGACCCGCTCTCCCCGCGCTGCGCTGGGTCGGACGCCAGGTCTGCGCGCCGCATCTGAAAGCCCACTCGCCTTGCGGAGAGAGCCCCGGAGAAACCGGCGGGGGCGGCGGCGGGAGAGCTCCAAGAGAGCTGGAGGAGGTGGCGGAAGAGACCGGGACGCAGAAGCTTGCAGCTCCGAGGCGCGCACTCGCTCGGCCAGGGATGGGTCCTGGCGCATCCCGGCCCTTGCCCGGCCCGCCGGGCAGAGACTGAACCGCGGATCCCCGTCGTCCTGTGGACTGCCGGACAGAGGAAGGCACTGACGGATCGCCAGTCACCTCCCGGCGGGACCTCGCTTTCTGCACACCCCGCGCAGCGCCCCCAGCCCGAGCCGCGCCCTGCAAGCAGGCTAGGCAGCCGGGCTGATTGGCGGCCGGCGGCGGCCAGGGGAGGGGGCGCCGTGCCGGGCCATGGCAGGCTCCGAGGCATCCTAGCCCGAGCTGGAGCTGGAACCCGAGCCGAGTCCGCGCTGCTGCTACCGCCGCCTCTCCGCGCCCGGGTCCCCGCCGCCGCGCCCCCTGCGGGAGATGGAACAGCGGAACCGGCTCGGCGCCCTCGGATACCTACCGCCTCTGCTGCTGCACGCCCTGCTGCTCGCGGCCGACGGTGAGCGCGGGAACTTCGCTGCCGCGGTGGGCTCGGGGGACCCTTGGCTGGGGCCTCCGGAGCCAGCCTGCCCCGGCCGCCACGGAGGAAAAGGAGGAAGAGACGGGGAAGGCTTCATGGTCTCCTGCAACCCCGGTGTGCAATCCGGGCCCCGAGGGGTAGGGGGAGGAGAGCCGCGAAGGGTCGCCGCAGCGGAGTCCGGCCCGGGCTCCCGCTACTGAGAAGAGGCCTGCGGGGAGCGAAAGTTGGCATGCCCCAGCCGGGCTCTGCTGGTGTGGCCCCGTGCGGGGGACAAGCGTGCGCCTCCCCTGCCGCCTCTCCCGATCTGGAGGGAAGCAGCCAGCAGCCCGTGGCCGGTCCCCACAGCTGCTGCTCCAATGAACTTTGCTAGAGCCTGCGAGCGTAGGGCACGGAGTAACTGGGGGGTGGGAAGCCCTTGCAAGGCCAGTGAGCGAGCGGGGAACCGACCGCCTCGCCTCGGGCTGCCCCAAGCCCCCGCCCTACCGCTGGTCACGCCTCTTTCTCCCCCCCCCCGCCCCCAGCTACATTCACCGAAGTCCCCAAAGATGTGACAGTACGGGAGGGAGACGACATCGAAATGCCCTGCGCCTTCCGGGCCAGCGGAGCCACCTCGTATTCGCTGGAGATTCAGTGGTGGTACTTCAAGGAGCCTCCCCGGGAGCTGCTGCATGAGCTGGCGCTCAGCGTGCCAGGCGCCCGGAGCAAGGTACCCCCGCCGCCCGCGCGGAAACGCCGACAACAGCGAGATTTGTCCCCGGGGAAGAAGGCAGCCAGGTTCAAGGCTTCCCAGAGGCGCCCCGTCGCGCAGCCCATTTCCCACCCTCCGCATCCCCACAGCAGCGTCAAAGTCAGCGGTTGTTATCACGAAATCCTGTCAATCCTTTTGACAGTTTCCCTTCTGCATTCTCCTGGAACTCCATTCACTGCTAGCCCTAAAAAGCCCGGCCCATCCACTTCCCCGCCCTTGCTTGCTAACTGCGGGGTGAGCATCAATGAGATGGAGACTAGGGGAGATCACTAAGTCCCACCAGTCCCTACCTGCCCTCTTCCACTCTGAGGTCCCCAGGGCACAGGGCCAAAGAGTTAAGCTCCTCCCGGCTGCTATCCAGAAGCCGGCAGAGAGCAGTGTTCGGGGAAGCCAGCAGGTCACCTCTAGCCTCCACAGCATCAGCGGGACTGCCTCCCTGTGGCTGCAAACGGGCTAGGTCTTCATAACCCACACTCTCTTACAAGCACTTTAACACACACCTACACCTACCTACATTCACCTCAGGGTCCCACCCCAAATTACTGCTCCTGTCTCCCAATGGCTTCTGACCAGACTCAAGGCTCCCTCCATCCAGTTTTTCACGGTTTCAAATTAAATGGAGGATTTGGATGGGCAGGGAATAAGGATGATCCACCGGTGGGGAGCTGGGCCTTCCTTCCCGGCCTCGCGTGAATCCAGTCTCCCCTCTTCTGCTGTAACCCCCGCTTGCTTCCCGGTACCTTGCTGGAAATCCAGGCGTCCTTCCCTTCATGCCCTGTACCCCAGCCACACCCCAGGCGGTTTCCGGGCCCAGGTCCCCTTGCCAAAGGCAAACATGAGTTCCCTGAGCCGAGTCGAATGCCACCATCCTAATCAATCTCTCTCCTCTCTCTCTCTCTCTCTCTCTCTCTCTCTCTCTCTCTCTCTCTCTCTCTCCCTCTCTCCTCTCTCTCCTCTCTCCTCTCTTTCTCTCTCCCCTCCCCCCCACCCTTTGCATTTTAGGTAACAAATAAGGATGCGACTAAAATCAGCGTAAGTGTGGAGCCCGGAGTGGACCGCGGGAGCCCCCTTCTGGCCGCTTTGCGCCCCGCAGCTCCCTCCCCTCTAGAAAGCCACAGCCGCCGCCGCGCAGTGTAGGGCCGCGCTCACAGCCGTGCGTTGTCGGCTGCTTGGCTGGTCTGGACGCCATCTGTCGCCGGTAGCGGGGTCGGTTCTCTTTGGTGTAAACCAAGGGTCCAAGGCCTGAGTCCTCCAACTTGGCTTTGCGCTCACCTGTAAAACTCTCCTCTGGACCTCGAGCTCAAGCCCCTGCGCACCTGCTCACCTCTCCTCTGCTGTCATTTCTCCCAGCACCGTGAGCGCGCTGCTGCTCGCCCTCGCTGGCGACCCAGGCCTCTGCCCCGCCCCGCACACACGCCCTGCGCCCCAGCGGCCCCCTGCACCGCCATCCTGTCCAGGCCTGAATGCAGGGTGTTGTAGTCTCTTAGGGGGGTGAGCGAGGCGGGCAGTCTTGCTTGGGGCTGCTTGGGGCTGGGGTCACGGGGTTCGTAAAGCTGGGAGAAGCGCCAGTCTGAGGCTTCTTGAAGGTGCAGGAGGGAGGAAAGAGCGAGTGGGTTTTGCCTTTCTGAAGGGAAACCTAGGGGAAGACCGAAAGCGTAGGTGCAGAAGGGGCTTTTCGGTAAAGATGGTGAGGAATTGGGGACCCGATGAGATGGGCATAGCAACCCGTCTAAGCCGTGTTGGGAGCCCCGAGCCACTAGGGAGACATGGGTTGAAAGGAAAGCAGGACCCTGATGGTGGGCACCTGGGGTCGGGGAAGTATTGGGGTGCACTGACACCACCGGGGCGCGATGGCTGGGGCAGGCGCTGACAGCACCAGACGACGGAAGAGCAGGTTTGGAATCTGCCCAGTATGGCCTCTGATACGGCTTTCTTGCAGACCGTGCGCGTCCAGGGCAATGACATCTCGCACCGGCTTCGGCTGTCAGCCGTGCGGCTGCAGGACGAGGGCGTGTATGAGTGCCGCGTGTCCGACTACAGCGACGACGACACGCAGGAGCACAAGGCCCAGGCGCTGCTGCGCGTGCTGTCGCGCTTTGCACCGCCCAACATGCAGGCTGCCGAGGCCGTGTCACACATCCAGAGCAGCGGCCCCCGACGCCACGGCGCCCCCAGCGCCGCCAACTCCAACCGTGTGGGTGCAGCGGCCCGCACCACCTCTGAGCCCAGCCGCGACCACAAGAGCCCGCCTCCAGGGAGCCCTCCTGCTGCCCCCGGACCCGGAGTCCCCGAGGCCGCTGCCGCCTCTGCAGCCCACACAGCCGCCACCACCGTCGCGGCCGCTGCGGCTGCTTCGTCAGCATCGCTGCCACCCGCCCAGGCGGTCCTTCTGCGCCAAAGGCATGGCTCGGGTAAGAGCGGGTGTGGAGAGGGGCTGGCTCCCCAGAGCACTTTGGTCCCACTGAGGTGATATGCATATACATATCGCTGGAAGCTTAGTTGCCTGCGCGCCTGTCTGTCTGTCTGTCTCTCTCACTTCCTCCTCTCCCTCCTCTTGGAGCATTCAAGAAGTGCATTTATGAATGTGGGGACTGCTCTGCTGCCACTGAGGCAGGAAAGTGGGGAGCCCTCCTGAAATTGAGGAATTGAGCCCTAAGGGCTGCATGGTGGTGGAGGCCAGGTTCTGCTGTGCTAAGTGAGACCTAAGAGTGGAAAGGGGCATTCCCCAGGTGGGGTGCCAGCACCTCGTGGAGAAAGAGCCATGCAACTTGCTGAGCTGGTTGACTCTACTCAACAGACAGGGCTTGTCCTAGACCGCGTGAACAGGCTTAGATGTGTACCCTCTGCTCTCTTTGGCAAGTTCAGACTGGTCCTGGGCTCCGGCTCTGGACCCTGCTGTAAATCGCTGTTCGGCTTCTGTTCCAGTGGTACCTTTGGGGCTGGGGGTGCGTGTGTGTGTGTGACTGGAGGGACTTTAAGGATCCAGTTCTGCATCATTATTAGGAAGGTACCTAGAGGTTACAGCCTGTTTTCCTCCAGAGCTGAGAGGACTGAGAGGAGAGGAGTTGGGGGAGAAGCATACTGGAAAATTGAAGGTCAGGAAAAGGAACTGACTGCCTTGGGGGGAATGCTTAGTAAGAAGGGTTATGGCGGAGAACTGGAGGGTTATGGTGGGCAGAAAGGCCTGCTGCCAAGTATGCCCCTTCCCCCAAGGCACTTCCCACTCCCTCCCCCTACTCATAGGTGGGTCTCAGAGATGGGCTCCCACCCAGTGCTCTCTCCTAGTATTTGAATTTAAGCAAGTACCCTTACCTGCCTTGGAACTTTCCACCCTGGTATTATTTTGAGATAACACTAGGTGCTGTTACAAACCCCAAAATGTCAGTGGCTTGACACATTTCAAATTTATTTCTTGTTCACATCAAGTTCTGCTCTGGCGTGGGGGAAGAAGGTATCTGTGTTCCGTGCAGTCATTCAGGAACCCAGGCTGACAGAGAGTCTACTAGCTTCAGCAAGTGGCTCCCAGAGTCATTCTGGCACCAACAGATGACCAATAGATGAGGAACGAAAATGGAAACAGCCTTTCTCAACCCAGTTCCCTGAGAGAATGAACCCCTAAGGTTCTAAGCATACAGTGTGCACCATGAATCAGCTTCTTTCCTATGCATTTAGAATGGCCCTAAGTTATGTATCATTCTTGGAAAATTGAGAAAATAGACACTCAACCCATTGTGTACTGCTTAATCAAGGTGGGTGTTCAAGGACCAGGCCTAGACATGGAAAATATTACTTTTTCTTTTCTTTTTTTTTTTTTTTTTTT
>PVJS01031781.1:0-23184 GCA_004027185.1 Glis glis | reverse complement strand
TTACCTTAGTGTTAGGGACATAGGAAGATATAGATAATAGGTTAGAACATAAAATAAATGCCTTGTATGAAGTTGTTCAATATTTAGGAGATGAGGTTCATGGGTTAAAGATAAGAACTCATTTAAAGTGCCATGCATTTTTAATGCCCTAACCTCCTTCCTACAAAAGCCACTCCATGCCATCTAAATCCATCAAATGGAGGTCCGATATCAGTTTGGCCAATCGATATGAGGGCCCCCAACTATTAAACCCCAGCCCGGTCGATAGCCAGAGACAGGTAAGATCCTGCTAGGTCAGATGAACCTAAGACAGGGGACCCAGCTAACTCTGGGCCTCCCCCATGACGGGAACCTTCTGAATCCTGAGCAGGGCAACCTAAGACAGGCACGACCGCCAGTTTTAAACAAAGTAAAAAGGGGGAGATGCTGGGCTCTCCACCCAGTGCCATGAAAGGGCCTGGTGGACTAGCAGAAGCCTGCTCTAGAGTACCGAGTACCGGGCCTCTTCCATGTGTCAGTGACTCAGCATATCAATGGCAAAGGTGGCGCTGGCGGACCCCTCAGAGGGTGGTCTCGCGGATAGCCCCACTTAACCTCAGGAGGGCTATGATAGGCAGTTACCTCCTTCCGTACTCACAGACAACAGGTGCCTCTACCTATGATAGGTTATAGGGGGGCGTAATGACCCGACCATCGCGTGCCATTGGGCCACACCCTACTGCTTGGGAGTTTCCTTTATGGCCTTTACTTTAAAAGGGCGATTGGCTTTCTAATAAACGAGATCTTGCTCGACATGTCTCCCAGCCCGTGGTGTTTGTTTATTCGGGCCGTCGACGTTTACTTCCCTGTCAGTTCGTGCCACTCTCGGGCGGGACCCGAGAGCACACTCTTTTTGCAAAAAGTGTTTGCTTCTATTGCTGATTCACATTTCCCACAATGTGGGGGCATCCAGAATCATTGCCAAAGGGGTCACGGGGACCCCTCTCTGGAGGAGACGCATCCCGCTGCTGAGTTGCGGTGGTCTCGGGATGAGGGAAGTACTGCCACCCCTGGGCCAACACCCAACTCATCCAAAGTTAATCAGCAATGCAGGAGGGCCCTAGCAAGCACCATGGCGACCAGGAGCTCCCTGCACAGACCAAGGTAGAAAACTTCGGAGAGAAGTAAATAACATCTTGGCAGTCAGGATATCTTGGAGATTGTGTGTGTGTGCTGTTGGGGACACACAACCAGGGATCCAAGATGGTTGGAGTGCAAGAAACCTTCAGAACTGAGAGGTGTCTCAAGACCCTAAGTGTGTGCAGACTCCTGATCCAGGTTCTGGTTTCCTGAGAAGGGCCAAGGGGCCCAGCCAGAGACTAAGGAACCAATTTGAGCCTCAGAAAGGGGTGTTAGGCCTCTACTGGGAATAAAAAAGAAAGGTACCTAAAATAACAAGATTAATGACAAAATTCCTTCTCATAGTCTTTTAGGCCTGTTGCAATATTGGGGAGATAATCCATGGACTTAGGGCAAAAAGAAACAAAGGATAATAAATATTGCTGTTTCATTTGGACACAGGAACCCATTCTCAGACCATCAGTGTTCTGGCCAAAATTTGGATCAGATGAGGATTGATTTCGCTGATTGTTAATTGAATATGTCAAAGACAAAAATCCTGTAACCCAGGAAGAAATAGATTACACACTCTGGTTGAGGAAGGGACCTGTTGTATTCCCTCTGAAGGCAGAAGTGAACAAAAACAAGAAAAAGAAGGCAATTGAGATCCTCTTGACTGTTTATCTCTTCTCTATAACGAAAAATCCACAACCTGACCCACCCCAGACCATTGAGGAGAGAGAAAAAGAAGGGAGGGAATCTGGATGGGCTGCAGCAGCCTCAGCACCTCCCCCTTCATTACTTCATCCCTCCCTTCCCCGAGGGAGAAGAGAAATTGAACAATGTAAAGGAAATGTCCAAAATTTCTATTTTCCCTCTAAAAAAGAACAGCCCCAGTCTCTTTACCCCCTTAGGGAAGTTCCTTTGGGTAGAGAAACAGTCAGGTTTGTAAATGCTCCCCTTTCCAGTTCTGAAGTTAGAGCTCTAAAAATAAAGGAACCCACGCCTCTTCTAGAAGATCTCCATGAGGTCATGGACCAGCTAGATGAGTTTATAAGACCCCAGATTTACAGGTAGACTGAACTAATGTCCATTTTGGGCATCTTCTGTACTGAAGAAGAGAAAGTAGCAATTAAACTAGCAGCCATAGCCACATGGAAACAGGGACATCCAGCAGGCCTTAATCTCCTAGCTGCTGAGAAGGAAAATCAAAGGCAAAGAGCAAACTAATCCTCCCCAATATAGAACAGGTAATTCAGGGATGAACTGGCCCTAAAAATCGGGAGCAAAGATCCTCAACCCAGGGACCACCAAAAGGAAGAGGAATTCAGGGACTATTTAAAGAGAAAGGGAAAAATAAATGTTACTGTTGTGGAAAGGAAGACCATTTTAAAAGAGAATGCCAGGGCCTAAAGAGAAAAGGTCATACCCCTCATTACCTTTGATGAGGACTAGGGAAACCAGAGGCTCTTTCATGCAAAGGGGTCCTACCAAGAGCCCTTGATAAATTTGAAGGTGGGACCCAAGAGGGAGGAAATAACATTCTTGGTTGACTCAAGAGCGGCTCAACCCTCCTTACACTATCACCATACCTCCCTAAGGCTGTCTAATGAATTGTTACTGGTTTTCAGGAGTAAAGGGGGAAAGATTTAATGTACCTATTTTTGAGGAAACAAAAGTCAAGTATAAGACCAGGCTAGCCAATTAGGATTGTATTGTCTGCTTCTGTTTTATGAATAAAGTCCAGCATCCATTGTTGGGATTTTTGTGAAAATAACAACTTAAAGTGCTAACTATGCTTGTTTTATATCTTGGTTTGTAAGAATAACCTAAAATAACAATTAAAATAGGTAAATTAGGTAAATATAAATAGTATTGTCACAGGGCAATGACACCTCAGTTCTTGTCACCACAAAAGAAATATTTCATTTGGGGCACAAAGATAGGGTAGGCATGGTGGTTTTTGTTGGGTGAGTTCACCAGGAAGGTCCCAGAGCTGGTTGGTCCAGGAGTGGAGAAAAGAGAAAGTCTGCCACATGATGAGTTCTTGTGCTGTCTGGGAATCCCACCCTTCCTCATGCAGAGTGGTTTCAGGTGGTCGCTTCTGGTTTCACGCCATAGCTTAGTGCAACTGTGCTAATTTCACCTTGTTGGAATTTTCCCGCTGGTGTCTAAGGCTGCAGAATAAAGGCTGCAAGTTTCTGCCCACAGATAGGCGGGGGAAATCTCCATATCTCTTCTAGGCAGTCTGGCCAGATCCTCCCCACCCTAACTTAAAGAACAAAGATTTTGCATTTTTATCAAGATAATCACTTGTATCCATTGTCTTTGTTAGGTCTTTGGTTACTTAGCAAACTGCATCTTAGCAGAGTCAGGGTTTAAGTGTCTGTTTTACAGCCTGTTGATAACTCATGCTAAATGAACAGCTATTACTCTAGGTTACAATAGTACATTTGATACCCTATATATCTGTGACCAGAGATGTATACACATCTGAGGGATACATAAACCGTGGATCTGAGCTTTATCTAACCATTAAATAAAAGTTTATAAAGTTAAAGATATATAGGTTTTATATATATGCAAGGTAACCAATAAATGATCTCTTTTTGTAATGTGCATTGTATCTGAACCTTAATCATAAAAAATCGTTCATGAAATTATTGATATTTCTGCTATCTATCCTGTCGTTTAAGATATGGTTTAAAGATGGTTCCTCTAAAATAAATCAAGGTAAAAAGCATAATGGATATTCTAGAGTGATGGAAAAAATTAAATATATCAGAATTCAGGAGATTGCCTAATAATTGTTCTGCCCAGACCTGTGAATTGTTTGCTTTAAGCTAAGCTTTAGAACTCTTAAAGAGACAGGAGGTAACTATGTGGATTTCAAATATGCATTGGGGTGATACTCACCTTTGGAAAGATTTGGGCAGAAAGAGGTCTAATTAATAGCAAGGAAAAAGATATAGTTCACAAGGAATTGGTTCTTCAAGTATTAAAAAATTCTTATGTTGCAGAATAAAATAGCTATAGTTCATATCATGGGCCATTAAAGAGTGGGAAATTTGGAGGGTCTAGGAAATAGGATGACTAATGAGGCTGCTAAAGAAGCCACCCAACAGTCTGAGGTGCCTATCTTCCACCTGACTTCAGCATTGCCCCCTATAATGGTGACCCCAAAATTTAGCCAACAGGAAAAACAACAGTTAACCAAAGTACAGGCTGTTAAAAATGAGGAAGGAAAGTAGAAACTACCAGATGGGAGAGAAACGGTTACCAAATGCATTATGAGGGAAATTATGACTCTGCTCCATAGGGGTAGTCATTGGGGACCCCAAACCTTGTATGATGCTATTCTCAGGCCATATGAGTACCTTCATTAGGAAAAGTAGAAAGAATGAATCAGACCCTGAAAAGACAAATAACCAAGTTGATGTTGGAAACAAAACTCCCCTGGACAAAATGTCTGCCTCTTCCCCTCCTACAGATTAGGACTGCCCCTAGGAAGGATGTACGATTATCTCCTTATGATATGTTATATGGGTTGCCGTACCTGGAGAGATCAACTGATCTTCCCACTATGGAGACCAAGATCAATTTCTTAAGAACTATATTTTAGGTATCTCTTCTACTCTGTTTTCTCTTAGGCTAAAAGGGCTTTTGGCTTAAACCCCTCCTCTCGAGTTTCCAGCTCACCGCCATCAGCCTGGAAACTATGTCCTAATAAAGACTTGAAAGGAAAACAAGCTTGAGCCAACTTGGGAAGGACCATACCAAGTGATGCTTACAACTGAAACAGCTGTTTCCACCCAGAAAAAAGGTTGGACCCATTATACCCAAGTAAAAGGGGCACTGGTTCCTGACCAAGAGGAGCAATGAGTCACAATGCGAGGTACAGATGCCACCAAGTTGACCTTAAAAAGACTTTGATATTACTATCTTGTTTGATATTGACAGGAACAGGTGATAAATGGGAAGGCTCCTAGCAGGGCACAGGTCAATATACTATAAAATTGGTCATCAATGTTACATCCTACATAGTCTTTCCCTGTGGATACATAACCAATCAAAGGCAATTACAAACCAGTAGGATATATGTGTTCTGAACCTGGCCCTTCTCAGGGACCCAACTGGATATTAAATCCCTGTCCTAGTTGGGACGATGTTTGGTGGACCACCCAATCATTATCAAGGTTGGACAACTTCTTGCTGAGGACAGAATAAAAATTCTAGCCATAATGAGAACTATGGCCTAGAGGTAGACGTGTCAGGACAGGATCCCCTAGGCCACTTCAACTTAAGATTTATTAAAGAGACTACCTCTGCAGTCTCTCCAACCCAAAACCCTGATCCAATCCCTAGGAAGAGACCTAACATAGATCTTAATGCAAAAAGGGTAACTGTGCTTGAAATAACCGATTTAAGACAAGCTAAAGAAATAGAGCAGGATATTATGAGATTAATGCTTGGATAGAATGGATCAGATACTCTGTCCACACCTTAAATAAAAGCAACTGTTATGCTTGTGCAGCAGGAAGGCCTGTAGTTCCCTTCCCACTTGAATGAGATACAAACTCTGCTAGAATGTCCTGCATTGTTGGCTTTGTTCCAAGACGAAACTGCCTGGGAAAATGAGAGTTATACTTGACTCTCATATCTCCTCCCTAAAGTTTGGGCACTTCCTGAGGACCCTATGTGAATCCAGGCCCCCAGGAATGTAAACTATACTTCCTGCCTCTTCAGGTAGGGGGGGACAGTATACAAATTTTCTGGGCAACTGGTCCAGGTGGACCCATAAATTGATTTCATCTGAACATGCCAATTTCTCCACTTTTAACATTCCAGGAGCTAATGTCTGGTAGTATTGTGGGGGAAATTAAATCCTGACCATCTTGCCTAAAGATTGGAGCAGCACCTGCACTCTTGTCCATTTGGCTATCCCTTTTACACTAGCATTTCAAAATTTTAGTAATCTTAAAGGTTGAACTAAATGAAATGCCCCAGAAGGATCATTTCACCCATATAAATATATGCCATTGGAGTACCTAGGGGAATACCAAATGAATTTAAAGCAAGAAATCAGATAGAAGCTGGGTTTGAATCAACGCTATTTGGTGGTCCATCTTTAGTAAAAATGTAGATTGGATTAATTATGTATAGATTACAATCAACAGAGAGTTGTAAATTATAGGAGGGATGTGATAAACATCATAGCTATACAACCACATGGCACCAGCAGGATGACCTGGGACAATTGTTTAGCTCTAGATATGATTCTAGGTGAAAAAGGTGGAGTTTGTGTCATGACTGGTATTCAATGTTGTATTTTCATTCCCAACAACATGGCCTCTGATCTGATGATATAATCACTAAAGACTTACAGGGATTAACCACTCCAGCAACTAACTAACTAAAAATT
The DNA here is from genome assembly GCA_004027185.1 of Glis glis. NCBI lineage: Eukaryota > Metazoa > Chordata > Mammalia > Rodentia > Gliridae > Glis > Glis glis. Next base: position 16,664 of record PVJS01031781.1, on the reverse strand, counting down.
CAGGAACTGACCACCCCTCTACAAGTCTAATGGAGCAATGGTTCGGAAAATGGAAAGGAAGAATAATTTCAGTCCTAATATACCTCATTATAATATTCACAGTAATGACCCTAGCAGGATGCTGTATAATCCCCTGTGTTAGGGGCCTAATTCAGGGGCTAACAGGAACAACTGTCAAAATAATCTCTTTATGTTATACACCTTCAAGAGCAAAAGTCATCATATGATAACAGAATTTGAAGAAAAAAGTAGTAATGTATAATAAAGAGGGGAAATTGTGAGAATATAATTGTCTTTTCTATCAAAAGATTAGCTTAATTTAAAGTAACTCCATTTTGTAAAACCAACATTTTGTAATTTTGTATAAATTCCTGTTTCTTTGTAAATTTCCAATTCCTGAAAACTAAAAATGTTGACCTCTCCTCTGACATTCTATTCTAGATGAATCAGCCAATCAAGTAAGACTGAGAAACCACGCTCCCACCAGCAGGAGTACAGTACAGAAATCTGTATTAGGGATAAGAACTGGGTGGACTTCTTGCTCAGTGTGCTTGCTTACCAGACTTTTGTTGGTGGCACACTGTTTTTGCAAGAAGTAAAAAAAAAATTGCCTTGCTGAGCAACTATCAACTGTTTGCTTCTATTGACAGTTCACATTTCCCACATCATGTAGTCTCCATCATGTGGAAGTTATTCTGGACATCTACCCTCTGTGGGCTTCAGCTTCCACAGATATAAGTGGAAATAGTAATTCCTACATAAACACTTCACATAATCACTTTGAAGCTCAAAGGAGATCATGTATGTAAAAATATGTGCTAATCAGAAAAGGCTATGTAAATATTTATTTGTTGGTTGTTTTATAATATTTTATGTGACTTAACATGTGTAGGTTATCACCTGGTAATACCCATAGCCATTGGCCTTAACATTAAGGAGCATAAAGTCTATAATATGACAGAAACTACATGAATGATACAGGTAAAAAATGATATAGAGCCGGGCGTGGTGGCGCACGCTTGTAATCCCAGTACTTTGGGAGGCAGAGACCGGAGGATCCGGGTTCGCGGCCAGCCTCAGCTCTCTCTCTCTCTCTCTCTCTCTCTCTCTCTCTCTTTTTCTCTCTCTCTCTCCTTAGTGAGGCCCTCCACAACTTCGTGAGACCCGGTTTCAAAATAAAGTATAAAAAATAGGGTCAGGGGCGTAGCGCGGAGATAGAACACCCCTGGGTTCAATCCCTGGTACCGCAAAAAAAAAAAAATGATATAGATGAAATACCATGAGTTCAGTTAAGAAAAAGATTGCTTTTAACTGATAGAGTTGAGGAGGCATGGCAGGTGGAACAAAGATGGCTTTGGAAGAGATTGTCATGGGAGAAAGGTTGAGTCCATGAAGGGTCTAGAGGAGTTCCCAGTAGGGGAGAGAGGAGAACAAACTCAGGACCCGAGGGGTCCTTGGCTTATGTGACAGCAAAGAATTTCAGCACAAGCCAGTCAGAGACATAGAGATTTATTTAGGAAAACAAGAAATACACATTCAAGGCAGGATGAGGACCCCCCTCAAAGTGAGAGAAGGGCCTTTGGGAGTGCAGGGTTGTTTTATGACCCTTTCATGAGGGTGGATAGGTGTAAGGATGACACCAGTCAGGTAGTCAGGAGATGATTTAAGTGTTTTGGTCATCTGTCTTCTGGGTCCTGCCTTCACTATCTTCTGAATAGGTCTCTCTTTTGTTTAAATTATCCAAGAACAGTGGATAGCTAAGAGTGCCCAGGGAAATTATTCTTGTTTAAACCATTTACAGGTGGGATGGTTAACAGTGCTTGAGGAAATGGCTCTTTTGTATGACCTCTGTCCTCTGACCAACAGACATCTCTCCAGCTTAACTATTCCTAGGTTGCATAATTAACACTTCAGGGTAGTTTGTAAGTGTGCTTCCAGTATGGTGCCTGTGGCCACCTTTCCAGATCTTTTGTGTGGTCTCTGTTGTATGATCAATAGATACCTCTTTGAGATGCTCAGGGTAATTATTGAAGACTTGGAAATTCCTCAAGACTTTGGGACTAACAGGCCTGGCGGGGGAAAGGCAATAGGCCTGACTTGAGGAATAAGGGTATTGGATAATGTTGTCATAGGTTTTCTCATTAAAGTTACATTTTCATTGTTCTCCCTTTATGTTTCCTTCATACATATTTCTTTTATTCCTTCTGACCTACCTCAAGATGACACTGGAGTTTGTGTATGCCCTCAAAATGCTCATGTTCAAGTCTTAACCAGAAGTATCATGGAAAGTGACCTTATTTGGAAATAGGGTAATTGCAGATAAAATTAAGCCAATGAGGTCAGACTACATAGGTGGGCCCCTAATCCAATATGACTAGTGTCCTTATAAAACGAGGACATTTGTAGATAAATGCGCACACAGGGGAAGCCATGTGAACACTGCAGTTTTGATTCCACAAGCCAAAGAACTATCAGAAGCTGCAAGAGAAGCCTGGAGCAGACCCTCTTCCAGTGCCTGAAAGGAAGCGTGGACCAGGATGCCTTTACATCAGAAGTCTAGCCTCCGGAACAAGGAGACAATACCTTTCTTCTGGGTAAGCCACCCACTTGGTGGCTCATTGTTATGATAACCCTTGGAAACTAAGTCTGTTGATTATATGGAAATACAGGAAAGACAGTTGATGAATAGAAATGTATGTTATTAATGTGTATTATTATTAAACCAATATAAAATATCAATATATACAATCAGCATAATATAGTACACAATATTAAGGATCTAGCACAGTGCTTGGCATATAGCAGGCACCAAAAAGTATTCATTGAATTATTTTTTATTATTATTTTTATTATGGTACTGCTGATTAAACCCAGGGGCATTCTTCCTCTGAGCTGCACCCCCATCCCTATTTTATTTTTTATTTTGAAACAGGATCTTGCTAAGTTGCTGAAGTTCTTGCTAAGTTGCTGAGGCTGGCCGTGAACCTGCGATCCTCCTGTCTCAGCTTCTCAAGTACAGGGTTACAGGTGTTTGCCACAACACCTGGCTTGAATAAACATTTTAATAAATAAAAAAAAAAGGAGATCACAGGAAGAGGAATGAATTGTTATCAAATATGCTTTTTAAACTTGATTTCATACTCTTTTGTTCCATATGTTTTTTCTTTCCTGCCAACCCTCTACTTACTATTTAAAAAAAATCAGAAAAGTCCACACTCTTGTGAAAAATGCTGCCATTTCACCTCTGTTTACTCTAAGAAATTCTGTGTAGGAAAGCAAAGAAATAAAAGGCAATAAAAAGGAATTCAAAACTTGTAAAAATCAAAGTTCTGAAACAGACTGCAGTTTAAAAGATTGAAAGCTGCAGTCCCAAGAGAGAACACTGCCCGATAAATATTTCTTACAGAACACAGTGCTCCTGAACACAGCGCTTCTGATTAAATGCCCCGAAAACCAGGGGCCTCCATTTTTTCACAGCAGGAGCAGCAATTGTCAAATTAATATCGGAAACACATTCCTAAATCAAGTTGTTGCAAGCATACTCAGAGAGAAGCGTCTTACAAAACGCAGATGGAGCTTTCGCAGTCGCAGCCTAGGCCAAATGCTGTCAGAGAAAATGGGTCTCAATTTACTCAACACATTTTGGTTTTGTAATTTTCAAAATTAACTCTTGCCACTGTCTAAAGAAATATGAGATTCTTTAAGGGCAAGCTTTTAAAAGGCATTCATGAAGGCTGGCATGGTGGCACATGCCCATAATCCCAGTACTTGAGAGGCTGAGAAAGGAGGATCGCAGGTTCAAGGCCAGCCTTAGCAACTTAGCGAGAACATGTTTCAAAATAAAAAATAAAAAGGGTTGGGTGTGTAGTTTGGAGGCACAACACCCCTGGGTTCAATCCCCAGTACCAAGAAAACAACAATAACAAAAAGGCATTCTAGGGAGTTACGCATAATTCCCTAGTTCCAAGCAGATGATAGGAGCACTAATTATTGTGTTCATGTCCAACACAGGTGTGGAGAGCAATAAGATCAGAAGAAACAGCTCATCTACCTACTGGAAAAACATAGCAGTAATAATGGTGTGGCTTATAGCTTTACCATGCAGGATACTAAATTTAGTATCATAAGTTGAATTTTCAATGAAGGGGGAAAATGATACAGACAGTAACTGGCTACATGACATTAGTGAAGTTACTTTAACTTCTCTGGTATTAGAATCTTCATCCAAAAAATTAAAAGATTAAATCACAGTTAAAGTTCCTTAAAAAGAGGGAGAGGAGGAGACATAAGAATACTGAACTCTGCAGGAAAGATGCTATGTCCCAGGTAACATTATTGCGTTCATACTAGAAGTGCGGAAAACATGACCATAAATATTGCAAGCTTTTTTTTTAACGAGAATGAGTGAAGTCACATGGATCAACAAACGGATCTGCAATTCAAGCATCTGTGTACCTGCCACACGCTTAGCCGTGCACTACCTGCCTCTCTTACTGGACTACCAGTAGGATTTTTAGCACTTGCTATGGAAAATAGGTTTGCTCAAAAGAATGCAATTTGCAAGTAGTTGTTTATTTGCCCAGGCATTCGTTTTCCCATACATTGATTGAGCAGTCAGTGTGGCCAAGACGGTGTTCAGCTCTGCTCATATAAAGTGACAGTGCCAGTCAGTGGTCTCTGCTCTCATGAAGCTTGCGATCTAGCGGGTGAGAGAAGCAGAGGATTCCTGTACACTGTTATAAGAACAGTGGGGAGGGGTGTCCAAGAAAGGGCAAATGGGGCTCACAACCTAGAGCTGGAAGACAGGGAAGTGAAGATGTGGTTGAGGGGAATCATATTGATGATGGTGCCCAAATGACAGCCAGATGAAAAGCAGGAAGAAGAGGGAATAAGCAGGGAAACTGTGTGCAAAGATCTAGCGGTGACTGAGTTCATGGTTGGATTCCTGGGGATAAAAGTAGTTGTGTCTGAAAGGCTCTTACAGCATAGGAAAGGAGGCTCGGGATGATGGGGCAAGAATCTGGCTGAGGAAGTACGCCGGCCTCGATCTCAGCAGCCTCACTGAGGAGCAAGGTGTTTGTAGTGAGTTCCTGGTGAGCTCTGGGCATGTAAGATGACATGTACATTTATGGAAGATTGCGTCGGTCCTTGATTGCCCAGTGGTTCTCACCTCGGTAGTTTTATAAATGATCTGGATAGTTTTTAAAAATCCAAATGTCCAGCTCCACTCCAGAACAATGACGTAAAATGTCAGGAGTGGAATCCAGACAACATGATCTCCTTCTCCAGCCAAAGTTTAGAGTGTCTGGCTTTAAAGAAGTCCATATTGATACTTGAAAATCTAAAGGAAAAAAGAAAGGACTGAAGTAGAGAGGGAGGAAGGGAGGAACATTTTTGTTTGATTTTTTTTGTGGGAGTTCTGATAGAGGAAAATGTTGAGTTAGAAAATCATTTTTTACAACCAAGTTTAGTAAATAATTGATTCAGGAAATGATCATCAATGGATGAAAAATTCTTAGAAATAAAATACTTATGCCATCTCAAAGTAACTTCCCCACTGGTTAGTTATAATTAAGGAAGGAAAGGGGTACTTTGCAAGTTATCAGCACTAACGGCACAAGCTGACCTCATGTGTATTCGGATGTGCTGGGCTGAGAATGACCCAATGTCACTTCTGCAGTGTCCCGGCCAAGACAGTAACTGGACCTAACCATGATAAGTAACCAGACCACCTGGTTACTGATGGAACCAAACTGATGGAATACACGAATCTGCTGCTGTCATCTTCAAAAAATGTCAATGTCACCAAAAGACCAAGAAAAATTGAGACTGAAGATAGGAAATACATGCAATTCACAATCCTGTATTGAATCCTGAATTTGTGGTGGGCAGGAGGAAGCAAAATTGGGAAAATAGGCAAATTTTGAATATGGAATTAATATTAGATAATAGTGCTGAAACAATATTAAATATTTTGAATTTGTTCATTGCCCTTGGCTATATAAGAGAGCTTATTTGTTCTTAAGACATATATGGTAAAGTATTTAGGGCAAGGGTCATGATGCCTGAAACATTTGCAACTGGTTCAACAATAAAAATAACATGTTATCTAACAATGTTAAATGCACACACACATACATATTTTACTGTACTATTCTTGCAGTTCTTCTGTAATTTTAATTTTTTTTCAAGCTTAAGTTTAAAAGTGGAAATTTCAGTATTTGGGCCTGAGCAGCTGTAGCACTGACAGATGCAGGGTCGAGAGTGTAAGAAGGACATCAGCAGGAAGCTCAGGGCTCCCCTCAGCTTTTAATGCCCAGGAGTCACACAGCACCCTCCTCTCCTGTCCAGGCATCTTAACTAGCGCCCCTTCTCCAGTGCAGCCTGAGTCTCGCCAATACCGGTTCATCATTTTTCCACAGGCATTTGCCACAGTGAAGTGCATGTGCTTGAACCACTGTGGTCCTGAGCTGGCTGTCATTTCCAGGACACTTAACTCCCTGTGATTCCTTGGAGTTAATTTGGCAAGGGTGATTGGCCAATAAATACATGGAAAAAATTCAACATCATTAGTAATCAGAGAAATGAAAATCAAAACTACACTGAGATTCCATCTAATTCTAGTTCATCAAGAATACAAACAATAATAATGCTGGCTAGGGTGTGGGGAAATAGGAACCCTTATACACTGATGGTGGAATTGCAAATTAGTACAGCTGCTATGGAGATCAGTGTGGAGGTTGCTCAGAAGACTGGGAATAGAACCACCACATGACCCAGCTATACCACTCCTTGGTCTCTTCCCAAAGAAATTCAAGTCAAAATATTATAGTGATACTTGCATATCCATGTGTATAGCAGCACAATTCTCAATAGCCAAATTATGGAACTAGCTTAGGTATTCATCAACAGATGAATGGATAATGAAACTTATATATTCACGTGATGGAATTTCACTCAACCATAAAGAAGAACAAAATTATGTCATTTTCAGGAAAATCGATGGAACTAGAGAATATTATGCTGAGACTAGTCAGTCTCAGAAAGTGAATGGTTGTTTGTTTTCTCTCATATGTGGAAGCTAAAGAGAAATTGGGAAACAAAAGAGATTTTAGTTAAATGAGGAGAGATTCTAGTAAAATAGTGGAAAGGGATTAAGGGAGAGAAGTGGGGAGTGATGAAGGAAACAGTTCAAATAATGATATGTACATATATGAAGTTATCAATACCAATCTCAATAACATGTATGAGAAGGGGAAAGCGGGGTGGAACCCATAGGGAAACACACCAAGCGCTGTGTGAATGTACATTTCTATCACTCTGAACCTCATTATGATGTATAATTATAATGCATTGATAAAAAGTATAAATAAAAATAAAAAACAAAATTATATTAAACAGTTAAAAAAAGTGATTGTGCAAAAGTTCAAGTGCCCCAGCACTTCTGAGGAAACACTACTAGACCAGATGTTACCCTTGTACTTCTTTACATCTCTCAAGCAGTTTGGTTCTCTATATCCAACATCCATCCCTTGCTAACAGGAAATCCCATTTTTATACAACAGAACATTGTGCTCAACATCAGGCAAGACAACCTACTTTCCCAGATTCCTTTCAGGCAGAAAGGGCCACATAACACAATTCTGGGCAATGAAACCATAAGTGGAAGATGTTGGGGACCCTGGACAGGTTTTTGCTTTACCTGACGAGACAGGAAAAGTGCCCCTTCATCCCCCGTCCTGCCTGGAATGTACAGCCAGAGAAAGACTGAAAGTCTCAGAAAGCCCTATCTCAGCCACTTTGCTAACATCAACAACTGCTTTTTCTATATTTATTATGCAAAAAAAATCTCATTTATTTAAACATTACTGAGTATTGTTATCTGCAATCTAATATATTACTAACAGATACAAGCAATTAGAGACATGATAGCAACTTTAGGTTTCTGAAAACCATCCAAGGGGGGGGTGTCATCAAGAACTGGTCGGCTGTGTCAGAGTGTGTGTTCTGTGTTTTTGGAGGATGGAGGAAGGTGGGAAATGAGTGAGACCAGGATAGCAACATCAGTGCAGACCAGCATTCTGTATTCATAGCAAAGCTATACTTAAAATCATTTCACTGGATTTCTCTGCTTTTTGTATTTCAGGAACAGGCCACACCTGGGTGTTACCTGTGCTTTTGTTGTTGTTGTTGTTGTTTTACCTGGCAAGTATCTGTTTTGTGTGCTTGTTTGTTTGTTTTCTCTTATGTAGAAAAGAAAAAGTTAAAAACCAATGAAAATAGCTCTTTATCTTTTTCTTTGTTAGTTATAGGTAGACTGTTAGAAAGCATTCTTTTCTAAATAATGGTATCAGTAGTCCTTGCCTCCCCTACTCCTTGAGATTCTGATTAGCCAGGGGCGTTCTGCAGCTGGCAACTGTGCAGACCAGCAGGAAGAGGAGCAGTGCATAATTACACTGTCTACCCTTTCTTTTCTCCCTCCTCCTTCATTTTACAGTTAAATCTAAAAACAAAACAAGCTGGGTGTGGTGGCATGTGCCTGTAATCCCTGTACTTTGGAGGCTGAGATAGATCACAGGTTCCAGGCCAGCCTCAGCAACTTAGTGAGACCTTGTTTCAAAATAAAAAATAAAAAAGGTCTGGGGTGTAATTCGGAGGTAGAATCCTCTGGGTTCAATCCCCAGTACCACAAACAAAACAAATAAACAAACAAACAAAAATCCAACCAACCAAACAAACAATAAAACAAAAGGGGGGACACATATTGGGGGAGATGAAGACATTGAAAGAATGAATGTAGTGTTGTGGCATCAGGAAAGTAAAGATGAGCTCATAAATGCTGGTATTCTCAGAGGCTACCCAAACACAACTATTAGGCAATGGAGGTCAGGCTATTTGGGTTATAAAGAACAGGTTCAGTCGGGTAGCCAGTGATGGGGATTTATTATGTAATGGCCATATGTGTCATTAAAGAGTGAGAGTGAAAGAAAAAAAGAGGAAGAGAGGAATGGGGAGGGGAAAGAGAGAGAGAGAGAGGTCAGGAATGGTAAGGATTTTAGTACCTCTGGCTTTGATACCCTTTGGAACTGGGACACCATTCTGGAACCAAACCAGGGTGGGGAATTAGGTTATTTTACGTCAGTAGCAGTCAATTGAATTTTTGTCTGAATGTAACTCCGGCAAGTCTTTGGCTGTTTGTTTTTGTGTTTCTAGGCTTCACTTTTCCCCTCTCAACTGACAAGCTTCCCTCTGATGGATTCCTTCACCTCCTCCTGACCTGTGGTTTGCTTCCTCCTAATGTGGGCTGCGTTAAGCCTCATTGTAGTCTTTAGCTGCCTCTCCCACAGCGGACCAGTTCTTTGAATTGCCCAGTTTAGAATCTGGACCAAGAATCTAAAGAGAGCCAAGCTCTTCATGGTTGAGCAAAGCTATACTGCAGACTGGCTATCTTAAAGGCTGTGCATGAGTCAGCGATTTTTTTGCCCTTGGATAAGGTTTCTGCTCTTGGTCTAAGACTCTAATCATTGTAGCTGAGAAAAATCACATAGGAACAGGCAAGGTCCCTTTCCTTCATCAATGGATGGGGTAGCCACCCTGGGTGGAGCAGTTTTCTTCAGAAGGGGAGTTTGAAGAAAACCATCGGGCACTTGTGAGTACCATGGAAAAAGGAAAGCCAAAAAATATATTAGTAGCTGAACATGGTGGTGCACACTTGTAATGCCAATACTTGGAAAACTGAGACAGGAGGATCTCAGGTTCGAGGCCATCCTTGGCAACTTAGAGACACCCTCAGCAACTTAGCAAGACCATGACTCAAAATAAAAAATTTAAAAGGGCTGGGGGTGTAGCTCATAGGCAGAATGCCCTGAGTTCAATACCTAGTACCACAAGAAAAAAGAAATATATTAGTAAGCACTACCCATGCTTGAAAAACCAGACGCATAGGATAACGATAGAAGAAAATGTGATATTCAACAAGTTCCTGAATTGCTGATTTAATTTAGAAAGATGACTGCTCTTTCCCTGTGGTGGTATCAAATGACTGGGTTTATTTTCTTTTAGACCTTAGTAACACACGCTTGAAAAAGCTTAGCACTTTTGCTTAGACTATAAATGTCAAACTGTCAAAATCATAAAAATTCTCTAAAACAATTTTTGGAAAAAGCTTAATAGAAAAGAGAAATGCATGAACATGATAAAGAGGTCAAAAACAAGTGCCAATCAAAAAGTAGGCATTTTTTTTTTCTTGGTGCTGGGAGTTGAACTCAGGGGCATTCTACCTCTGAGCTATATCCCCAGCTCTATTTTTATTTTTTATTTGGAAACAGGTCTCACTAAGTTGCTGAGGCAGGCTGCGAACCTGCGATCCTCCTGTCTCAGCCTCCCAAGTACTGAGATTATAAGCGTGTGCCACCATATCCTGTATCCCTGCAGTAATCTTAATTCCATTTTGAATTTAATCTATGTAATTTCTTAAAATTCCTTAGAATAATGTTCCTTAGCTTTTTCGGCAATGTGCCTAAATGAAAAGTTTTTTTTTTTTTCTGAAGTACTGTGTGTGTGTGTGTGTGTGTGTGTTACTGAAGATTGAACCCACAGGCATTCTACCTCCAAACTATATCCCCCAGCCCTATTTTATTTTCTATTTTGAAGCAGGGTCTTGCTAAGTTGCTGAAGGTTTCACTAAATTGCTAATGCTGGTCTTGAACCTATAATCCTCCTTTCTCAGCCTCCAAGTACTGGGATGACAGGCGTGCGCCACCATGCCCGGTCCTGTTTGCTCTCTTATTTAGTACTATTACAGAGAAAAAACCCAGGTATCTTAATTACTTTATCCTGAGTGAAACATCTCTGTACATTTATAAGGTAATATTAGTTAAAATAGTTGAGAAGGGTGCAGTAGAACATGACATTTTCCTTATTCCCCTAATTTCTTCTTTTATAATTCTTGTAACTGAAAGTCGCAGTATATGAATCCATTTTTGTATTCTTGAGTTTTTTAATGGGCTTTCTCCCTCTTTTCTTTAGCATTAATTTTAGCAAGTGAAACCATCCATCTTAGGTCTCCATTAAAATATCTGAAGGTTCATCAGTTTTTTCTATCATTCTCCTCCCTGATTATTCTTTTCTTTGTTACTCTACAAGAAAACAAAACAAAACAACAGCTCTATCTTCATTTAAACCTTCAATCATCTCTTAATCTGTCCTACAGATTTTCTGTATGTAATGCACATTTGACATTAATGAAGAGAAACCTGATGGATGGTTCCTCCAGTATTTATGAAGTGCTTACTAAGTTAAGCACCGTACTGGATGCCCAGCCACACAATGTGCTACCTTTTAGCTCCTGGACTCTTGAATGTTTTTCTGTGTATGTTTTAGAAAGAGGACGGTATTCTTCAGCACTGTAATGTCACTGAGGCAGGAGCCCAAGATGGCGCCAAAACTTCCTCCATCTAGAACTCATTTCCTTCAACCAGGCTCCCACCAAATGCACGATCCACGTGGGACAGTTAGAGGAAACCAGGCTCACACCAAATGCACGATCCACGTGGGAGCAGTGAGAGGAAACCAGGCTCCCACCAAAGGCACGATCCACGTGGGAGCAGTGAGAGGAAACTAGGCTCCCACCAAAGGCACGATCCACGTGGGAGCAGTGAGAGGAAACCAGGCTCCCACCAAATGCGTGTTCCACGTGTAACAGTTAGAGGAAACCAGGCTCCCACCAAATGTACGATCCACGTGGGAGCAGCGAGAGGAAACCAGGCTCCCACCAAAGGTACGATCCACGTGGGAGCAATGAGAGGAAACCAGGCTCCCACCAAATGTACGATCCACGTGGGAGCAGCGAGAGGAAACCAGGCTCCCACCAAATGTATGATCCACGTGGGAACAGTTAGAGGAAACCAGGCTCCCACCAAAGGCACGATCCACGTGGGAGCAGTGAGAGGAAACCAGGCTCAGGAAAAGAAACTGAAACCTACGCAGAGCTTCTGCACCTGTCCAGCCAATCAAGACCTGCCCTGTCGCCCTGAGGCTATGTAATCTGTATGCTGACCTTTGGAGCTCAGACTTTGGACTCTAGTCCTCTGAGCCACTCTGGAGGAAATAAAGAAACTCTCCTTCCCAACCTGGTCTGGGGTTGTCATCTCTAGGCAACTGGCCTCCTGCAACACCAGTACTTGGGAGGCTGGGACAGGAGAATTGCAGATTCGAGGCCAACCTCAGCAACAGAGTGAGACTCTCAGCAACCTAGCAAGATCCTGTTTCAAAACAAAATAATAAAAAGGGCTGGGGATGTAGCTCAGAGGTAGAATGCCCCTGGGTTCAATCCCCAGTACCAAAAGCAAAACAAAACAAAACAAAAACACAAATTTACTAGTTTGATTTACTTTCCACTTAAAATAGTTCATCTTTCTTTAGGCCTATCCTATCTGTAGGTAAGCAGTAGAGTTTGGCTTTCATGGGGACATGTGAGGGTGAAGGTGAGGTCCCAAATATATCATTTATATGTCAAATTTAAAAATTAAGGTAATCTTCTAGTCAAAACCCAAATTACATAATGACTGATATTATTAATGATGCCACAATGACATTTTTCAAAACAATGGACTAGTTCACATTATTTAAATTCTAAATTCAGAAATTTGTGTTGGTCAGTTGTAGGTTGTTCTGCTTATTCCCTCTATAGCTCATCTCACCGACAAGTCAAGGCTCCCTCCCCACAGACTATGATGATGAATTTTATGTGTCAACCTGACTGGGGATCAGAGTGCCCAGATAATTAGTCAAACGTTGTTCTGGGTGTTTTTGTGAGAGCTTATGGATGAGGCCAATATTTAAATCAGTAGATCAAATAAAGCAGATTGTGTGCATAAAGAGGTGGGATTTACCCAATCAGTTGAAGGCTGGCCTAGAACACAGGGTTGACCCTTCCTTGAGAGAGAATTCTTACTTCCTGATGGCCTTTGAAATGGGACACTGACTCTTTTCCTGATTTCAGACTTGAACTGAAACATTGGTTTTTCCTTGCAACTTAAGGCTGATGAAGTTTGGACAGAAATTACACCCCAGGCTCTCCGGGTCTCAGGCCTCTGCATGTGGACTGGGACAGGACCATCAATTCCCCTGGGTCTACAGCTTGCCAGCACATCTTGCCCATCTTGGGACGTGTCAGCCTCTGTAGCTAACATAAGCCAATTCCTTATAATAAACTCTATGTATATAAGAGATTATATACATCCTGTATGATCTCACATATATAGAACATGTGTGTCCTATTAGTTCTTTTCTCTGAAGGAGGAACCATGAATGATATACAAGCTCTTCTTCTACTGGAGGACAGAAAGTAGAAAGGGAACCAAGGACAAAAGTGAGGGCAGTCTCCTTAAAAGAGAGTGGAGGGAATAGGAGGGGCTAATATATTTTTTTGTGTGTGTGTGGCACTGGGGATGGAACCCAGGGGTATTCTACCTCTGAGCTACACCCCCAGCTCTATTTTTTAATTCTTTGTTTTGAAACAGGGTCTCACTAAGTTGCAGAGAGCCTTACAAGTAGCTGAGGCTGACCACGAACCTGCGATCCTGTCTCAGCCTCCCAAGTACTGGGATTACAAGTTGTGCCACCACACCCGGCTGCTAATATTTTGAGATGAAAGTTTGCCCCCAAATTTTATAGACGAAGAAACTGAAGCTTGGGAATTTAGAATGTATAGAAGAACACACAGCTAGTAAGAGGCAGAATAGCAATCCTGTCCACAGAAAGGCTTTAGGGAAATCAAATTATAATGTCACTTCCATTTACGAATAGTCCTCGGGAAGAGTATAATTCTGGAAGAGTACATACTTATATCTGACTATATGAGTTGCTGTTTTCTGGGATTTTTCAGGACTAACTAGACTATTCGTATGTGACCTTCGTTGTTTCTCATGGGAGTGGTGTTATCCCTGCTCTAAAGCTGTTCATTATTATGGATGCACCTGGTAACTCCTGTGCTCTCTGAATCTTCCTCAATTCTTTGTGGACTGATCTCCATTTGGTCACATGATAGCTACCTAACATTATCAATAACACACTTATTTTTGGTTTTTAAATACATTTATTGGTGCATTATAGTCTCACATTATAAATGTAGTTCATAGTGATAGTGACATACATGCACACAGCACTTGGTGAACTTTCCCCCAGCTCCCTCTCCACTTCCCCTCTTCGCCATACATGATATTGAGATTGACTTTAGTATTCTCACATATGTACATAATTTCAGTGGAAGTGTTTCCTTCATTAATTCTCCCTCTCCCCCCCAGGCCACCTCCCTCGCTCCAATGGGGTTTCTCCACCATTATCTAAAGTCCCTCTGATATACCAATCACTCCCTAGCTTCTGCATATGAGAGAAAACATATGACCTTTCACTTTCTGTGACTGGCTAATCTCACTTAACATTATGTTCTCCGGGTCCATCCATTTTCTTGTAAATGACATAATTTTGTTCTTCTTTGTTGCTGAATAGAATTCTATTGTGTATATACCCCATACTTTTGTGATCCATTCATTTGTTGTTGGACTCCTGGGTCGGTTCCATAATTTGGCTATTGTGAATTGTGCTGCTATAAACATGGATATGCATGTATTACTATAATATTCTGATTTCAGTCCCTTTCGAAAGATACCCAGGAGTGCTAGAGCTGGATCATATGGTGGATCCATTCCCAGTTTTCTGAGGAATCTCCACCCTGATCTCCATAGCAGCTGCACTAATTTGCAATCCCACCAACAGTGTAGAAGAGTTTTTATTTCCCACATCCTCTGTAGCATTTATTGTTGTTTGACTTCTTGATAATTGCCATTCTAAGAGTTAGATAGAACCTCAGTGTAGTTTTCATTTGCATCTCCCTGATTGATAATTATGTTGAACATCTTTCCATATATTTATTTTCCATTTGTATTTCTTCTTTTGTGGAGTGTCCATTTAGTTCAGTTGCCCATTTCTTGATTGGGTTGTTTTGTTAGTGTTGAGTCTTTTAAGTAATTTGTATATTCTATATATTAGTCCTCTATCAGAGAAATAGCTGGCAAAGATTGCCTTCCATTCTGTAGGATCTCTCTTTAGACTCGTTTCCTTTGATGAACCAAAGCTTTTTAGTTTAATGTCATCCCATTTATTAATTCTTGCTTTAATTTCCTGAGCTTTGGGGGTCATATTGAGGAAGTTTCTACCTGTGGCTATATGTTGGAGTGTTGGACCTATGCCCTCCTCTAGTAATTTCAAGTCTCTTTTATTTCCAGATCTTTGGTCCATTTTGAGTTGACTCTGTGCAGGGTGAGAGGTAGGGATTTAATTTAATTTTTCTACAAATGGACAACCAGTTTTCCCACAACACCATTTTTTGAAAAGGCTGTCTTTTCTCCAACATGTTTTTGGCACCTTTGTAGAAAATCAATGGCTATAAGTGTATGAATTTATTTCTGTATCTTCTATTTCATTCCATTGGTCCATGTGTCTGTTTTTGTACCAATACTATGCTATTTTTATTACTATAGCTCTGTAGTATAATTTGAAGTCCGGTATTGTGATGCCTCCTAAATGGTTCTTATTGCTTACAATTGCTTTGGTTATTATTCTGAGTCTTGTTTTTCCATATGAAATTTATGACTGATTTTCCTAGTTCTGTGAAGAATGACATTAGCATTTTGATAGGGATTGTATTGAATCTCTAGATCACTTTTGGTAGAATGGCCACTTTGATAATATTTATTCTGCCTATCCATGAGCATGGGGTACTATTTTTTTAAATCATTGGTACCACACTTTACTTTCCTTGTAATAATTTTGAATTCCATTCTCCAGGCAGGCAATATCTTGAGTGGGGCAATGGACTAAATTGTGTTTCCCTAAAATTTGTATGTTGAATCCTAACCCCCAATGTGATGGATGGAGGTGGGGCTTTGAGGACATAATTAGAAGAAGTCATGAAGGTGGGGCCTTCATGATGGCATTAGTGCCCTAGCAGGAAGATCAAAGAGTTGCCTCTCACTCTCTCTCTCTCTCTCTCTCTCTCTCTCTCTCTCTCTCTCCCTGCTCTAGTAAATCTAAAATGTCTCCCAACCAGGCGTGATGGTGCATACCTGTAATCCCAGTACTTGGGAGACTGAGACAGGAGGATCGCAGGTTCGAGGACAGCCTCAGCAAGTAGTGAGACTCTCATCAAACTAGCAAGACCCTGTTTCCAAATAAGAAATAAAATCAGTCTGGGGGTATAGCTTGAAGCTAGAATGCCTCTGGGTTCAATCCCCAGTACCACACACACACACACACACACACACACACACACACAAAATAAATAAATAAAATAAAATGTCCCCCAGAGGCCCATGTATTAAAGGCTTGGTCCCCATGGTGGCACAATTGGGAGGTGATAGAAAATTTAAAGCCAGGGGTGGTGGCACATGCTTGTAATCCCAGTAATAGGAGGCTGAGACAGGAGGACTGCAGGTTCATTAGACCGGAGGACTGCAGGTTTGTGGCCAGTCTCAGCAACTTAGTAAAACCCTCAGCAACTTTGGCTCTGTTTCAAAAGAAAAAGGGACGAGGGTATAGCTCGCTCAAAGGTAGAATGACCCTGGGAAAGGAGGGAGAGAGGGAGGGAGGGAGGGAGGGAGGGA
>PVJS01031780.1:0-23187 GCA_004027185.1 Glis glis | reverse complement strand
GCGGCCGACGATCTCAGGCGAGAGCAGATGCGTTTTTCCTCGGAAAAAGTCGCACGCACTCTACGCGGCTTCTCCCTCTTTATCTAAGTCCGCACCTATCAGAATCCTGCTGCCTACATTCAGGGCAGGGCTTTCTCTTTAATCTGCTGTTACACACCCAAAATCACATAATCTTGGGTGTGTCATGATCAGGTCAAGTTGACAACCGAGACTGACTATCACAACTGGCAATGTGGATTAAAAAGAATAACCCAACTATATGCTGCTTAAAAGAAACTCACCTTCTAGCCAAAGATACTCATACGCTAAAGGTAAAAGGATGGAAAAATATATACCATGCAAACAGAGATTGAAAACAAGCAGAGGTAGCAATGCTTATATCTGACAAAACAGACTTTAAGCTAAAACACATCAGAAGAGACAAAGCAGGTCACTTCTTACTAATAAAAGGAACAATCCAACAAGAAGATATAATAATAGTAAACATTTACGCCCAAAATGTGGGTGCACCCACATTCATAAAACAAAGTCTTCGGGACATCAGGTCCCAAATAGACCCAAACACAATAATATTGGGAGACTTCAACACACTACTCATGTCACTAGATAGATCCTCCAGACAAATGATGAATAAAGATTGTTCAGACCTAAAAAAAACCATAGACCAGATGGATCTAATAGACATATACAGATTATTTCAACCAGCAACACCTGAATACACATTTTTCTCAGCTGCCCATGGAATATTCTCCAAAATAGACCACATACTGGGTCACAAAGCAAGCACCAGCAAATTCAAAAGATGTGATACAATTCCCTGCATCTTCTCAGAACACAATGGAATGAAACAGGAAATTAACAACAGGAAGACCAAAAGTAATCACATAAGTACATGGATACTGAATGATACACTTCTGAACCAGGAATGGATCAGAAAAGAAATAAGGGGAGAAATAAAAAAAATTCCTGGAATTAAACAACAATAGAGACACAACATACCAAAATCTATGGAATTCAAATAGGAAAAGAAGAACTAAAATTATCTTTATTTGCAGATGATATGATCCTGTATCTAGAAGACCCAAAGAACTCAACCAAAAATCTACTAGAGCTGATTAACAAATTCAGCAAAGTAGCAGGATACAAAATCAACCTAAAAAAGTCAGTAGCTTTCATATATGCCAACCATGAATCCACTGAGAAAGAAATCCAGAAAACAATTCCATTTATAATAACTTCAAAACCAATCAAATACCTAGGAATAAACTTAACAAAGAGGTAAAAGACCTCTACAATGAAAACTATATAACACTGAAGAAAGAAATTGAAGAAGATCTTAGAAGATGGAAAGATCTCCCCTGCTCTTAGATAGGCAGAATAAATATTATCAAAATAGCCATTCTGCTAAAACTGATCTACAGAATCAATGCAATCCCTATCAAAATACCAACATCATTTTTCACAGATCTAGAAAAATCAATCATTAATTTTATATGGAGAAACAAAAGATCTGGAATAGCCAAAGCAATTCTCAGCAATAAGAACCATGCAGGAGGCATAACAATTCCTGACTTCAAATTGTACTACAGAGCTATAGTAATAAAATCAGCATGGTATTGGCACAAAAACAGACACATAGATCAGTGGAACAGAATAGAAGATGCAGAAACAAGTTCACAAACTTATAGTCAATTGATTTTTGACAAAGGTGCTAAACACATACGTTGGAGAAAGTACAGTCTTTTTAACAAATGGTGCTGGGAAAACTGGTTATCTACCTGTAGAAAAATGGAACTAAATCCTTACCTCTCACCCTGCACAAGAATCAACTCGAGATGGATCAAAGACCTGGAAGTTAGACCAGAGACGGTGAAATTATTAGAAGAAGGCATAGGTTCAACACTCCAACATATAGGCACAGGTAGAAACTTCCTCAACAAGACCTCCAAAGCACAGGAAATTAAAACAAGAATTAATAAGTGGGATAGCATTAAACTACAAAGCTTCTGCTTATCAAAGGAAACCATCAAGAGCTTAAAGAGAAAGTCTACAGAATGGGAGAAGATCTTTGCGAGCTATCCCTCTGACAGAGGCCTAATATCTAGGATATACGAAGAACTTAAAAGACTTTACACTAAAAAAATCCTATCAAGCCGGGTGTGGTGGCGCATGCTTGTAATCCCAGTACTTTGGGAGGTGGAGACCGGAGGATCCGGGTTCGAGGCCAGCCTCAGCTCTCTCGTTCTCTCTCTCCCTGACTCTGTCTCTGTCTCTGTTTCTCTCTCTCTCTCTCTCTCTCTCTCCTTAGTGAGGCCCTCCGCAACTTCGTGAGACACGGTTTCAAAATAAAGTATAAAAAATAGGGCCGGGGGCGTAGCGCGGAGGTAGAACGCCCCTGCGTTCAATCCCCGGTACCGCAAAAAAAAAAAAATCCTATCAGGAAGTGGGCAACTGAAATGAATAGACACTTCACAAAAGAAGAGATACAAATGGCCAACAGATACATGAAAAAATGTTCAACATCATTAGCAATCAGGGAGATGCAAATCAAAACTACTCTAAGTTTCATCTAACCCCAATTAGAATGGCAAGCATTAAGAAGTCAAACAACAACAAATGTTGGCGAGGATGTGGGGAAATTGGGACTCTCCTACACTGTTGGTGGGATTGCAAACTAGCTCAACCACTATGGAGATCAGTGTGGAGATTCTTCAGAAAACTGGGAACAGATCCACCATATGATCCGGCTATTCCACTACGGGGTATCATACCAAAGGGATTGAAACTAGAAAACAACAGTAATATATGCATACCCATGTTCAGCACAATTCATAGTGGCCAAATTATGGAACCAACCTAGGTGTCCATCAACAGATGAGTGGATTACAAAATTGTGGGAAATACACACAATGGAATTCTATTCAGCAATAAAGAAGAACAAAATAACATCATTTACAAGAAAATGGAAGGATCTGGAGAA
This sequence comes from Glis glis, assembly GCA_004027185.1. NCBI lineage: Eukaryota > Metazoa > Chordata > Mammalia > Rodentia > Gliridae > Glis > Glis glis. The sequence continues at coordinate 20,207 of PVJS01031780.1, read as the reverse complement.
CATTATATTAAGCGAGATCAGCCAATCACAAAAAAAGAAGAGACATATGTTTTCATTAATATGTGCAACCTAGGGAGTAATGGGGACACACAAGGGACTCCAGTTGATAATGGAGAACCCTCAGTGGGGCAAGGGAAGTGGTACAAGGGAAGGGGAAGGGCAAGAAAGAAGTGAATCAGTGGAATTACTATCATAAACATTACGTATATGTGAGAATATACGAGAATATATCATTCTCGGTACTCCATATGGGTGGGGGAAGGCGGGGGGGGGACACTAAGAGCTGTGTGCATGTATGTTAACATCAAATAGATATTCATTGTGATGTGAGACTCCAATGCACCAATAAAAGCACGTTTACAAAAAAAAGTAGCTGAGGCTGGTTGTGAACCTGCGACCCTCCTGTCTCAACCTCCCAAGTACTGGGATTACTTATTTTTTATTTTTTGCGGTACCGGGGATTGAACCCAGGGACATTCTACCTCCGCGCTACACCCCCAGCCCTATTTTTTTTATACTTTGTTTTGAAACCGGGTCTCACGAAGTTGTGGAGGGCCTCACTAGGTAGAGAGAGAGAGCTGAGGCTGGCCGTGATCCCGGATCCTCTGGTCTCTGCCTCCCAAAGTACTGGGATTACAAGCGTGCGCCACCACGCCCAGCAGTACTGGGATTACAAGTGTGTGCCTCCATGCCCCGCTCCCATATTATATTTCTTTAAAAAATTCCATTCAAGCAATAACAATAACATGGTGAAAAACATCATCCCAGACAATGAAAAGCCTCCCTGAATACAACCAGACCATATGCTTCTGTATCTAAAATATGATACAACCGGTGCTATGTAAGGTATATGCTAGACAAAAGCATAAAAGTATTGGTTAACTTTCTTTAGCAAGGCTGCCCAAAGGAGGTAAGCTTTTTTGGTTACCATTTGTGCCTCTGTTTCAGTTAACTCATCTGTAAATAGGGGTGCAGAATGCCTGCTACAAAGGGCTTTGGAAATTTAAATGACAAAAGAAATGGCCACATCCAGCACAGGCTAGCATATAAGAAGTATTCAACCAGAGTTATGTCTTATATCTACCAGAAATTCCATCCAGCAATTAGGTAAAAGAGTCACTAGTAAAATTTGCTTAAAATTATAGTGGCTTATTTTTTCTTTGTGATTACTTCCTAGTTACAAGATGGTAGCTGTAGCTCCTACATATCTATATTCCAAGAAGAGAGAACGAGAAAGAGAGTAACTACCTTTGAAGCTTTCCTGGAAGTCCTTCCCAAAGCTTTCAGTGTTAGGGCTACATATTAATTTCATTATTTAACCACTAAGTTCGATATTTAACCATTAAGTATGATGCTAGCTACATGATTTTTGTGGATTTTTTATCATGTTGAGAAGTTCCCTTTTATTCTTATATTTGCTGTGAGGCTTTTTAAAATCACAAATGGGTATTAAATGTTGTCAAATGCTTTTTCTTCTTCTCTTATGATGATTGTATGTTTTCCCCTGGTACTCTGTTAATATGATGAATTACATGGAATGATTTTTTCCAATGTGAAGCCATTCAAAAATTGGGAAGAAACCCAAATTGACCCTGAAGTATTATCTCCTTTATAGGATTGCTGGATTCAATTTGATTGCATTTTGTAAAGTATTCCTGTATCTGACTTCATGATAGACATGAGTCTTCCATTTTCTTCTGTCTACTGTGCTTGTCATGTGAATGTCTAGGTTGTGATGTCCTCATGGAAAGTTACTGAGGAGTGCCCCTCCTCTGTTCCAAATGAACTTAAGACTGGCTGAATTTCTCTCTTAAATAGCTGATAGAATTCACCAGTGAAATCATCGGGGCCTAAAGTTTTGTTTGTGGGGCTATCTCAACTATATATTTGTTTAGTAAATAAAAGGCTACTACAGTAACTGTCAGTTTGGGCTGTATTTCTCAAAGAATTGGTCTATTTTATGTAAGCTTCCAAATTTATCATTATAAAGGTATTTGCTATACCGTGTCATCTTTTTAGTATATGTAGAATCTAAAATTATTACCCTTCTTTAACTCATAATATTGATAATTTTCTCTTTCTTGATCAGTCTTGTCAGGAATTTATCAATTTTCTTAATGTCTTCAATATATCAATTTTGGGACATTTCTTTGTTTTCTATTTCATTTATTTCTGCTCTTTATTATTTCATGCCTTCAAATTACTTTGGGTTTGATTTATTCTTTTTCTAGTTTCTTAAGGTAGAAGCTTAGATCATTGATTTTAAATCTTCCTTCTTTTCTAATATAAACCCTAAAGTTATAAATTTCCTTCTAAACACTGCTTTAAACCTGTCTGTGCCGGTTAATTTAAATGATAATTTAAAAAATTATCATTCAGCTAAAATGTTTTATCATGCTTTGTGATTGCTATTTGGATCCATGAGCTATGTAGAAGTGCACTAATCATAAATATTTTGGGATTTTCTAACTATCTTATTGCTCTTGATTTCTAATGAATTCTTTTTGGGACAGAAAACCAATTCTGCAAGGTTTTGATCTTTTGATATTTGTTGAGACTTTTTTATTTTCTAGCATTAATGTTTATCTTGATGAATATTCCATGTGTACTTGAGGAGAATGTATATTTTGCAGTTGTTGGTTATCATGTTAGTGCTCTATAAATATGAATTAGGTTGTATTGGTTGATATTATTGTTAAAATCTTCTACATTTATTTTCTTCATGTGCTCCAAGCCTTTGTTATTAACTGCATAAAATGTATTATTATTTCTTCCTGATCAACTAAGCTGTTCATCATTTGGCAGTACCCTTTCCCCACTGGTAATATTCCTTATCTGGAAGCCTGCTTTGTTTTGATGTACCTGTACCATCCTTGTTGTGCTTTCTGCTTCCATCCTTTTACTCTGAACCTGTCTGTGCCAGTTAATTTAAATTGTGTCTCTGTCTCTTTTAGGCAGTGTCTGGTTGGCTTTTTAATCTAATCTGAGTTATTGCCTTTTACTTGAAATATTTAATTCAGCCAGGCGTGGTGGCACACACTTGTAATCCCAGTACTTGGGAAGCTGAGACCGGAGGATCCAGGTTCGCAGCCAGCCTCAGCTACTTAGTGAGGCCCTCTTCAACTTAGTGAGACCCTGTTTCAAAGTAAATAATGAAAAATAGGGCTGGGGGCGTAGCTGGAGGTAGAATGCCCCTGGGTTCAATCCCCAGTACCACAAAAAATTTTTTTAATTCATTTATAATTAATGTAATTATTAATATGGCTGAATTTGAGTCTAATGTCTTGATATTAATTTTCAAGTTTTTCTATCTGCTTTTATTTTTTCATTGTTTACTGCCTTCTAGATTAATATATTTTTTAATATTTCATTTTCATTCCTCTATTTACTTTGTATTAATTATTTTATTGGTACTTCTAGGTAGATTACAAAATGAATCCTCAACTTATTACTGCCAACTTAGAGTTAATATTTTACTACTTTAAGTAAAATGCAATAATTTTACAACAGCGAAATTCTATTCACCCTGCTTATACTTTTTGCTGTTTGTTATTTAGTTTGTCTACATAAGTAATATAATTCCATAATGTAATGTATTGTTTTAACTAATAACCAGTTGTATTTCAAAGAGATTCAAAAAAGAAAAACTGTTCTTTTATATTTCTTATAGTATTTACCTTTCCTGTCTCTTGCTTTCTTTCCTACAGATCCAAGTTTTCATCTGGTATCATTTTGTTTCAGTCTGAAGAATTTCCCTGAGCATTTCTATGAAGCAGATCTGCTGTCAACAAATTCTCTGGGCTTGTTGTTCTGAAAATATCTTTATTGCACCCAACATTTTGAAGTATTTTTCTAATGGATAAGGAATTTGATGGGTTTTCCCCATTGCAGAACTCTAAAGGTGTCATTCCACTGTCTTCCAGTAATATCAGAAATGATGAGAAGTTATTCATTATTCATACCCCTGTTTCCCTTCTTGTATCTTTAAAAATATTCATAGCTGCTTTTAAGATTTTTCACCTCATCTTTGGGTTTCAGTGATTTGACTGCATTGTAACTAGGTATGCTTATCTTTGTGTCTAAATTATTACTAAGTGCTGGGTGAATCTTTTGGTCCTGTCAGGCTTACTTTGTTCTTTGCTGGGACAGGTCTACTTTGGTTTTGAACTTAGTTTATATCACACCCCTCATTGCCATGGCATCGTCTCTCTGGGATCAAAATTGAATGTCCAAAGTACTCACTGAGGTGGCTCCACTCTGGTCTGTTTCAAATTCCAACATCATCTCCCACTATTACCTTTCAGCTCATGGCTTCAAAATAGTTGATCTCTGGAGTCTAAACCTCTCATACACAGTCCAGCCCTTGGCCAAGGATTTGAGGTGAATACTCATGCTGACCTCAGGGGACACTTCTGAACAGCAGCTCATGTACTGTGGCTTACAAATACCAGCTGCATCCACAGCCCAGAACTCTGCCCTCTGATATCTTAGTTCTGCAGAATGACAACTGTGCATGGCTTGCATCTCCCTATATTATGCCAGGAAAGCGTCTTGACAGATAGCTGGTATACTCATGGTCTCACGTCCTGAGTTTCCTTCTTTCAAACTCACCATCCTTCACTGTGCTTTATTTCTTACTTGAAAACAATCGCTTCATATGTATTCAGTTATATAGTTGATGTCAGCAGAAAGGCAAATCCAGTACTTACTTCTATGGTTAGAAGCAGAAATCTACTGCCAGAAATTTTATTTATTTATTTATTTATTTATTTATTTATTTATTGGTATCACAACTAACAGTAACATAATAACATCAACTAGACACTTCACAAAAGAAGAGATACAAATGGCCAATAGATACATGAAAAAATGTTCAACATCATTAGCAATCAGGGAGATGTAAATCAAAACTACTCTAAGATTTCATCTAACCTTAATTAGAATGGCAATCATTAAGAAGTCAAACAACAACAAATGTTGGCGAGGATGTGGGGAAATCAGGACTCTTCTACATTGTTGGTGGGATTGCAAACTAGTTCAACCACTATGGAGATCAGTGTGGAGATTCCTCAGAAAACTGGGAATGGACCCACCATACGATCTGGCTATATCATTACTGGGTATCATACCAAAGGGATTGAAACCAGAAAACTACAGTAATATATGCATACCCATGTTCATAGCAGCACAATTCATAGTGGCCAAATTATGGAACCAACTTAGGTGTCCATCAACAGATGAGTAGATTACAAAATTGTGGGAAATACACACAATGGAATTCTACTCAGCAATAAAGAAGAACAAAATAACATCATTTGCAAGAAAGTGGAAGGATTTGGAGAACATTATGTTAAGCGAGATCAGTCAATCACAAAAAAAAAAGAAGGGACATATGTTTTCATTAATATGTGCAACCTAAGGAGTAGTAGGGTCACACAAGGGTCTCTGGTTGATAATGGAGAACCCTCAGCGGAACAAGTGAAGTGGTACAAGGGAAGGGGGAGGGCAAGAAAGAAGTGAATCAGTGGAATTACTATCATAAATAATATGTACATGTGAAAATATACCAACATAATTCTTGGTACTTCATACGGGTGAGGGGAGGCAGGGGGGGACACTAAGAGCTGTGTGCATGTATGATAATGTCAAATAGATATTCATTGCGATGTAAGACTCCAATGCACCAGTAAAAGCACGTTAAAAAAGATCATTTTTTAAATATTTAATTCTTAAATATAAAAATATATACAGAATTACACTACCAAGTTAAAGTTTTCCCTGGCTCTTCCTTGTACCCCCCAGGGCAATCACTATTCTATATTTATGTCTAACACTGTTATGTGTGTCTTTATACTTTTTCTATCCATGAACTTATCCTCAAAGAGTAGAATGGATAAGTAACTGAAACACTGGAGTAGAGAGATGCTTTGGAGACAGTCAGCACTGAAGTTGTATTAGAGAGATTCTGGAGATAGGAAGATGGACTAGAAGGTTGTTGAGATGATCATTGAATGCTGGTGAGGTCGGGTAGGGGCAGGAGGATTAGACAGGAAGGCTGAATGTCCATTTATAAGGGAGGGACAGAATATTAAACTTGATTTAGAGGTTGGATTTAAAATATATTTACTGTCATTATTTATTGATGAATATTAGGTAAGCTTTCCTAGGTATGTCCTGTTAAACATTTAGTGGGGTCTATTATGTGCCACAAACCAAATTGAACTCTGTGGATACAGTGTTGAGCAAAAAAAAAAAAAAAAATCCAAAGCTTCTGCCTATGTGGTGTGGACCATTTTTCTCTGTACCCACAGTCCCTTCTGAAGAGACAACCCTGAAAAGCCTGATATTCAGCAAGGATGCTCTGGTATGGCCGGGTCAGTTTCCTTTCAAATTGGTCATTAACCTGTTCTAATAACTTAATTCCCCATTATGATTGGTTGATGTCTATTCTATCTCAAATATTAAGTATTTGATTGTTGACACAAATGACCAATAGAATAGACCCAAAGATAAACTGGACCTATCCACACTATCTCTCTTTGAAAAACATTGGAAGAACTAGCACTGCAACCCAAAATTATGGAAGATCAGTAACATGATTAAACAAAAAAAACTAAATGATAGCAGAACAAAGAAAATCAGACATGTAAAACTATAATTGCATCATGATAATGGTATTTCATTAAAACTCTTCCAAGGTGTTTAGATTCATCATGAACCCAGAACCATGAATGCTGAGACTTTTGTCAAATCTGAGATGTACAGGAAGAGGTATAATAGGTTAGAAATAGATGAGCAACCAAAGCCCAGGGACATTTTCTGACCATTACTGGACACTAGAATTTAGTTCTCTTAACTTTGGATCTTAACAGAATGATGGAGAGCCATAGTTCTCAAACTTGAAAGTACATCAGACTCATTAAGAAGGCCTTGTTAAAATACAAATGTCTGGGACCAATTGCTAGAGTTTCTAATTTAGTAGGTTGAAGAAGGTTGAAGAAGGTCCCAGAAATCGCATTTCTAATAAGTGTCCAGGTGATGCTGATGCTGCTGGTCTGGGACCACACGTTAAGAGCCACTGAGGTGGAGAGCTGTCAAAGCAAGTTCATGTTATTGTTTGTCTGTTTTTATGTTTCCCACCTTTAGTGAGCCACCAGCTCCATGGTGGCTCATTACTTTACAAGAGTCTGTCATCTATATTCCCAGGGTTAGACAAATAGGGTTGGAAGCTGATATCCAAGAGCAAGGAGGTCATAAAGGAGCCATTACATTAATTATGATGGGGATTTTTTCCTGGAAGAAATGACAGCAGGGAGATTTGAAGACATCTATTACTAATAGTGCTGTGAATAAGCATCTCTAAGTACACAATTGGGGTCTGGCAGTATTTCTTTAATGTACTGTACTGGGAAAAGCTAATGATGGTAAACTACAGATGTTTTTAATATTTAGGTAGTTATTATCACCAGCAGCACATTTCTAATCCAGATAAAATGAAATTTTATAACCCGAGTAGACCATTTTTTATTAGTTGCAAAACTAAAAAATAGCACTCATTATTGCCTTAACCTTGAAATAGTCCTCTGTTTCATCGAATATGAAATCCTCATATGAATTGTCTTTGCTTAGTCACACAACTTTTCCATGAATTGAGGTCATATCCCAGTGTCTCTTCACTCAACCCATGTTTATGAAAAACAACAAAAGTCAGACACTGTGCTCTCTGGAGAGTCAGAGATATTTCAGGACATGGTGGCTTTGTGTAGAAAAGCTTACGGTCCAGGGGAGATGAGACTTTTGCAGAAATCACCATGACCAGGAGAAGGAGAGCTGAGCGAGTGTCCTACTGGTCAGAGGAGGGCTAAATGAGCAATGTGTGCATGTATGATGCTGCTACCCTGATGTGTATCAAAATGTATAATTACAATGCACCAATAAATGAGTATTAAAAAGAGAGAGAGTTGGAGTCACTTTAGTGAGAGTGGTAAGAGAAGGTTCTACAAAGACAGTGGCATTTCCCTAGGATTTTGAAAGGGAACTTGTGTTTTGACAGCAGTATATGGGAGGGAATTTGATCTAAGAGCACCAGAGGTGAATGAGCTCAGCATTCTCCAGTGAAGCAGAATCAACAGCATACACATATTCTATAGAGACAAAATGAGATTTCTCATGAGGAATTGCCTGATATGATGTTGGAGGTAGGGAAGTCCCACCATTTGCCAGCTATGAGCTGGAGAACCAAGAGATTCAGTGGTGTGAATTCCAGTCCAACCCTGAAGGCCTGAGAACTGGAAGCTGAATGTGTAAGTCCAGTCAAAGAACAGCAGAAGGCCAATACCCTCGCTCAACAGAGAAGCAGAGAACTCAACCTTCCTCCATCCTTTTGCTCTATTCAAGGCCAGAACAGGTTGGACATGCTCACTGGGGCGGGGGGGGGGGCGGTAATCTGCTTTACTCAGTCTGCCAATTCAAATGCTAATCTCTTCCAGAGACATCATCATAGACACACTCGGCAATAAGGTTTAATTAGATATCTGGGCATTCTGTGGCCCAGTCAAATTGACACATAAAATTAACCATCTCAGAACTTAACCCATTTATAGAGAGTTAAGTGGTTCAGTGTTCATGCGAGAGCCTTACAAAGAGTAGAGGAGATGAGATTAGAGGTGAGAGAAAAGAGGGTCTTGAATGCCGGAGAGAGTTTATTCAGTAGACAATGGGGACACAGTGTAGCTTTTGAGCAAAAGAATCTGATGTAGGCATTTGCCTTCATCACATTAATGAATAACTAATAACAAAGGAAGAATAATTGACCATAAAGGGGAAGAGAATGGAAGAGGAAGATCACTCAAGAGGTGAGTTCAGGAACGAAGGGACCAGGCTGGAAACAAGGAGTCGCCTGTCATGAGTAAAACGAATGAACAGTCATGAATAAAATAAGGACAAAATGTGGTCATTGATGGTGTAAGGTTTATGGAAGAGTAGAGGGTTTTGAGAAGGGTATTAGTATTGATACAGGGATATCTCCTCTTATTGGGTTCTTGTCCAATGGACTTCAGTGAATGAAGTCTAAAGACTAATGAAGGGTATAAAAATCTGAAAGTTTATTTTAATTCAAGGAAAGATAGAAGACAAAAATAACTCCCCCCCCACAGAGGGGAGTGATCCCCAAAAGAGAGTTACCACTGAAGTTCTTGGGAGGTGGGCTTTTAAACCTTATTGAGGCTCCTTATCTGCTCTTTTATGATTGGTCTGAACTGGGTCTTGAGGGACCAATGTCTTTTACCCAATTTCAACCCTTAATATGAAATGTTACCTTGTGGGCTGATGGGCTATAATCTCCTGGTGTCCACTGGTCCCCCATCCTTGTTTACACAGGGTGTCCTCAGAATGTAGCTCACAGGCCGGGCATGGTGGCGCACGCTTGTAATCCCAGTACTTGGGAGGCGGAGACCGGAGAATCCGGGCTCGCGGCCAGCCTCAGCTACTTAGTGAGGCCCTCTGCAACTTAGTGAGACCCGGTTTCAAAATAAAGTATAAAAAGTAGGACCGGGGGTGTGGCTCAGAGGTAAAACGCCCCTGGGTTCAATCCCCGGTACCGCAAAAAAAAAAAAAAAAAAAGAATGTAGCCCATAGAAGGTGATACAGATGGCTTATTTTAACCCTTTCTGTTCCCAGATCCTCTCGCCTACCTCAATGTCATTGACTAAAGTAGAAAATTTCAGCTATGTTTCAGGGTAGGGGAGGAGAAACAATGAATATAGATGTAGATAGAAGACAGATAAGTAGAATATAAATATAGACATAAATACACTTCTGTAAGTAAGTCCAGGTAGAAATCTTAAAGGCAGCTAAAGAAACAGAACTTGAATTTCAGAAAAAAATTAGATTGAGGTGCTGTATCAATAAGGACAGAGTACCTTATACCACAATAACCAACATCCCCATGGCTGGAGACAATGTGTTCCCTGTTAGTTGTCACTCAGCGGGTGGACTCTGTCCATCCTAGTTACTCGGGGACTCAACTCAGTGGAGGCTCCATCTGGACATATTCTCAGTGATTACAGAGACATGGAGAAGAGACTGTGGCAAACAAGCACTGGCTCATACAACTTCTTCCTAGAAGTGATATAGGACATTTTTTTCTCACTTCATGAGCAAAAGCAAGTTGCATGATCACTTCTGAGATCAGGTGAATGCAGAAAAATAATCTTACACACATGCCCGGGGCAAAAGAACAGCCATTTGTGAGCCATGTACTGGTCCCCTGTGTGTCATCCCTATAAGAAATGATGGTGATGGAGTAGTAGGTATAATTCTTGATATAAAGAGGAGAGCAATGAGCAAAGCTCTAAGAATAGAACCTCAAGGAACACTCTTATTTATAGAGCAGTAGGAAGCAGGCAGACTTGAGAAGCAAAACAAAAACACATAGAAATGCAAAGGGCTCAGTGTGGTCTGGGTTCACTTGGGAAGCATCTTAGGAAGGCTCCTCAGTGCCCAGTCTAGAGATAAGTCCAAGAAGCTGCAGCTGAGAAAGGCCATGGTGCCTGACCTTGAAGGAGGCTTGGTTGGCCTGCAAGAAAGCTGTTTTGGGGAAGTGATGGGAATGGATACACCCAAAGCCAGACTGAGGAGGGAGGCACCAAAATGGAGGCAGAACACTGGACTATGAGAAAAGGAAGGGAAACAAGATGGCTACCTGAGGTGGTTGCAAGAGCCAAACTGCTTTGTTAAACCAAAGCCAACACCGTATCTCTCGTTAGTCCACTCAGCAAATATTTATTGAGCACTTTCTCTTGCCAAACACAGTTTTAGGAGCCCGGGAGAGAGGACAGCAAGAGAAGTTATCTTTTCCCATAGAGCTTATCTTCCGGTGGAGGCAGACAAGCAATAAACAAGAGCAAAGAAATGAATGGGTGAACAGATAACTTCCAATTATATTTAGTTCAGATAAAACAGAATAAATTATATTTAGTCCTTCCTTCCCTTCTTAAAGGAAGTAACCCACAGGGTGGGGAGTGTGGGATGAAGGGTGTGTCACAGACCAGTCCAGAGGGGGACGTGTCCCATAACCTGAATCCAAGGGACAAGAAACACCAGCCAAGCAGAGACTCGGGGCTGGGGTGTCCCATGGCAAAATCGCCAAAGGCAAGGTCAAGTTCTCATAGAAAATAGGAATTCAAAAGAAATGTAAAATGACTGGCTGTGTATACTGGTATTTGTGTATATTTGTGTGTGAGCCTCTGTAGTAAATGAAGGTTCTAGAAGGCATTGACTTCTCAGTGCACAAGATTCTTTGGTTTAGAAGCATTTGCCTACTCCTGTAGGTAACCCTGTCACCGGAGCAGCTTCAGTTGTTTGGGAAAGTCGGCTGCAAGGTGGCTATCTGCTGAGGTGGATTCTTCTCTTAGGGTTTTATACTGTGCAGACTGCATCTTTGCTCTCTTTAGTTTTGGGACCAGTCCTTACTGGCTTAATGTGCAATGACTTTTCCACTTGCATCCTCTCTAGTTTCAGATTTGTAGAATTCAGTCCTTCATTTGCATAAGGTTGACCTTTCTCAAGTTACTCCTTGAAAGGATTTCCTAGGCCTGCTCTTCTAGCCTGGGTTTTGTTTTTGTTTTTTAACAGCAGCTTAAACACATCTCTGCAGAACTCTATGACCAGCCCTTGTCACCTCAGGAGACGAAAGCAATCATTATAGTCTGAATTAAATTACCACTGGGAAAAAGCATATATATTTTAAATTTGGGAGCCAGGCATGGTGGCACACACCTGTAACCCCAGCAACTCAGGAGGCTGAAGCAGGAAGACCCCAGGTTCAAGATCAGTCTGGTCAACTTAGTGAGACCCTGTCTCAAAATAAAAAGGGCTGGGGGGTATAGCTCAGTAGTAGAGCACCCCTGGGCTCTATTCCCAGTACTGTTAATTAATTAGTTATTTACTTTGGGATATGCCAATGTGGTGGGATAATCTCCCAAAAGATTAACTCGTGTTAACTTTTTTCAGTGTATTCCTGATGTTCGTTTATTGTCCCCATTGCGACCCCTGCTATAACTTAAGCTCTAGGAGGGCAAGAACATTTGTCCTGTTACAGGATATATCCCCAGATCCTAGAACCTAACAGGGAGGAGGCCCTTGGTTGACATCGAGTAAACTAATGTTTCTTCTACTTGATATGGGGTACTGGAAGGAAGCAAGTCTTTCCAGCCAGTCCCAGCAGGTATCAACTCCTGCTTGGCTGTGAGTACTGGTCTCGGGGCTTGTTAAAGGCTCTGTCCTATAGGCTTCATCCTGAGCCAGAAGAAGCACACCTAAGCAGATCCAGGAGGAGAGCATAGGGTGGGTGGACCCTTCCCTGAATCTCCAGAACTCTGAGCTAGGAGGAGGCTCTTGCAGGATGCCAAGTGGAGAGGAGATGAGAGAGTTAACATTGTATCCTTCTGATGAACATAAACTTAAAAATCTTCCAAATCTCAAAGTCCAAAATGGGACCACAAGTTCAGGACTATGGCCACAGGTGAGCTGCACTCCTTCCATGTTCCTGGGTCCAGCACAGAGGTGTGCTCTGCAGTCCTCAGGACCTCTAGGCACGAGTGAGCAGCATCCCAGTCCTACAGGCAGAGGAGTTCAACACAAAGGACCTGGTAGAAGCCCAAGTGGCTTGCAAAGGAAGGGTTGGGGCCAGTGTGGTCACAGAAGAGTGGGGAACAAGATCTCAGAGCTGTGGAGATGTCCCCAGGGCAGAAAGGATCGCCAGCAATGCTGCATGTTCAACTCCACATTTCCCATAAGCAAGAGAGAAGAGGCTGGGCATGGTGGCACACACCTGTAATCCCAGCGCTTGGGAGGCTGAGAGAGGAGGGTCTCAGGTTCGAAGCCAGCCTCAGCAACTTAGCAAGACTCTCATCAACTAGAGAGACCCAATTTCAAAATAAAAAATAAAATAGGGTTGGGGGTGTAGATCAGAGGTAGAATGCCCCTAGGTTTTATCCCCAGCACCAGAGAGAGAGAGAGAGAGAGAGAGAGAGAGAGAGCGCAGAGAGGAGAAAGAGGAGAGAGAAAGAGGAGGAGGAGGAGGAGACCCTGCACAGAGGAGGGAAGGCATTCCTTAGAAGCCACTCTACTAGTTCTAATTTACAAGAAAGCATGGTCACTTTGGAAAGGAGTCCCTTTCCTGAAGAGCTAGAGGTGATGGTCACTTCTCAAGAGACAGGACACCTGGTCTTTGCATCTTTCCTGGCGGCCTCCTTCCACCATCCTCTGGTGCCATGCGAGGAGGGCTGGTGCCTGTCCTCTCCCTGCCGATGCCACTGCCACCCTCCTTCTAGTCCCGGGTCCCCATGTTCCAGGAGATGCACTAGGCAAATTCAGGCATTTGGACTCAGAATGCAGATTAGGGTCCTTTTTTTTTTTTGTCTTCAACATCTTTTCTTTGTCCCCCTCGGTGCTGACTTAAAGAGTCAGCTCCTTCGGGGTTAGTGGTGTCACATTTGTGCAGAAAACATGCTGCTTATTTCATGACTGACGCTAGGACTGGCTTTGAGAGGGGCAGCCAGGCTCAGCTTCGTGCCCCACAGGATGGACAGATGGACAGGTGGTTGTGCATCTTCTGGGCTACCGGCGGAGGTAATGCCGGTGGCAGAGGCGTTTCCCTGAGGCGCTGAGCACAGGAGAGGCTCAGGGGAGCAAAGCTCTGGATTCCATGGGGCTGAAAAGCCGGAGGGCTCTGGGAGCATTCACAGGAGGATAATTGGGAGAGAGAGCGCCCAATATTATGTTTGCAGCTCTTCAATTTCCTCCCAGACAACCACACTAATATACGAGAACAGGGAAAGTGCTTCCCAGGGAATCAGCCCCTAGGGCAGACAGGCCTGGTAGGCCCTCCCTCCTGGGTTCATCTCTCTAGTCCTTACGGCCAATACAATCCCACCTCTAGACAATATCCTCTGACCCTTATTAATCCTGAGAATTGATCAATATCTCTGTTTCTCTTCCCCTCTCTTTCTCTCTCAATTGCAATGCTACCTATCATCTCACCCAGTGAACATCCACCTAGCCCCAGCTTTGTTCCAAGCAAAAAATAAAAAATACACCATGTTCCCCTCTTGGGGGAACTGAAGAGGAGACAGACACTAGTCAGAGAGCTCCTAGTGCTTTAATAGACCCTGCCTGAGCATTCATCCACCTCACCTGCATCTGTATGTTAATTATGGGTTGTCAATTAGTCTTCCCACAGGACAGTAAGCCCTTCGCCAGTAGGAGCTGTATCTTAGGTGATAATTCACAGGGTCCCAAGAACAGAGCTAATCTGTTTAATTCCTTTTGAAATTGGAAAGAAGTACATTTGGGAGGAAAAGAGCTTGGGTCAGAGCATCTTCTGGAAGAAAAACAGCAAGAGGCTCATGCGTGGGACAGTGACGCATTCGTGGTTGATTTCACTTATACTTTTTCTGCTTGAAAAAATCCCTCCAAGTTATGCAGCTAGTGTAGAACAGAGTCCTGCCTCTGACCTCAGGGGTCCCAGGCAGAGGCTTCCCCGCCTCGTGGTCCAGGGCAGCCAAGAAGTTGTAAGACGAAGGCATTAAACTGACCCCATCTCATGCCAAGCACATACACATTCTAGATGGGTTAAAGAATGAGGTGTAAAAATAAATAAATAGCTTCAGATAACTAATAGAACATCTCTACATTCTTGAGACTGGAAAGGTCTTCCTAAGAAAGACAAAAACAACAAAAGCCAAGACAGAAGAAGGCTGTAGATTTGAACATACAACATTTAAAAATTCTCTAGTAAAGAACTATTCACCAAGTAAGCGAATATTACCTATACTATATGGTGATCAATATGAAAGGTGAATTTTAAAAAGGGTAATCTAAAAGAAATAAAAGGATACATAAAAGGACATAAGCAGAAAACTCACAGAAGAATCTAGAAGGTCTCTGAGCTACACTCCCAGCCCCAGGACGATCTGTGACCTGGGTCTGATTAGACGAGGCAAAGGGCACAGGGACGTTTCACACTGTATATCTTGGTGTTGTGTGAGTCTTGACTATATATGTGAAATAGAATCTTACTTGTGCTTAGAAATATATAAATGTGCTTAGAAAAAAATCCAATGGAATGTAAGCCAAAATATTATCAGCAGTTTTCTCTGGGTAGAAAAGTCATAATTGATTTTTATTTTGTTTTATTTTTCACTTATCTGTATTTTGGGTTTTTTCTACAATTAATATATATTGGCTGTGTACTTTTTTAAAAGCCAGCATGCCATTCCAAGATTTGCTGGCATGAACTCCATCAGAGATCATAAGCAGAGAGTGAAGCCATGGCAGATAAATCTGCATACCTGGTCAGTATACCACCCTGCTGGCATGCCCACTCACCTGCGCACAGCTAGCTGAGCGGCCTGGGCAGAGATGCCCAGGACATCACCTGTGTGTGTCTGTTACGTGCTGGGCACCACACAAAGGCGACTGAACCGGGCGCCTGCTCTCCAGGGGAGGTCTATTTTTTTTTTTTTTGCGGTACCGGGGATTGAACCCAGGGGCGTTTTACCTCCGAGCTACACCCCCAGCCCTATTTTTTACCCTTTATTTTGAAACCGGGTCTCATGAAGTTGCAGAGGGCCTCACTAAGTAGCTGAGGCTGGCCGCGAATCCGGATCCTCCAGTCTCTGCCTCCCAAGTACTGGGATTACAAGCGTGCACCACCACGCCCAGCCAGGTCTATCTTAAGGTCTAGGTTAGAAAGGATGCGAGCAGTCAGGAGAGCCCTGCCTCAGCCAACTGGCTGATGCTGAGACAATCTCATTTTGCTACTATTCAAAACTGATAAGCCACTTGCCTGATGACTGGTGAGTTCTTTTTTTTTTTTTTTTGGTACTGGGGATTGAAGTCAGGGGTGTTTTACCTCTGAGCTATGCCCTCAGCACAATTTTAGTTTTTAATTTTAAAACAGGGTCTTGAGCCAGGCGTGGTGGCTCATGCTTGTAATCCTAGTACTTGGGAGGCTGAGACAGGAGGATCGCTGGTTTGCGGCCAGCCTCAGCTACTTAGTGAGGCCCTCCGCAATTTAATGAGACGCTGTTTCCAAATTAAAGAATAAAAAAATAGGGCTGAGGGTGTAGCCCGGAGGTAGAATGCCCCTGGGTTTAATCCCCAGTACTGCAACCCCCCCAAAGAGCAACAAAAAAACCCCAGGGTCTTGTTAAGTTGCTGGGGGCCTCACTAAATTGCTGAGGCTGACCTCAAATCTCTGGCCCTCCTATCTTAGCCTCCCAAATACTAAGATTACAGGCATGAGCCCCCATGCCTGGCCTTACTGGTGAGTTCTTTGGGCAAGCCCCTATATGATCAGGCTGAAAAAAGACTGGACTTCCTGAATCCAGGGATCTCCAATTGTGTGACTTAGGGTAAGCCCGGGTTTTTATTGCCATTAGTCTGATTTTGTCTCTATCATAGCAAAAATCCATTTTATGATGTAATTTCATAAACGAAAGCACCTTTCTCTGATTAAAATCTTTTAAAGGAAATTAAGAATTCCATCCTTTTGAGATGTTTTACCTCTTTGAAGCCATCTAGACTTGGTATAGAAAACAAAGACATACATATTTGATGTGGTGTCTTCTTCAAGTCCAGGCATCTGGGGACATTTGAAGGTGACTTGAGTTATCAACTCCAGTGCTGTCCCTTAGGCCTCAGCACTAATTCCAGCACATAATTCCTCATTATGTCCTAGACACCAGAGAACAAGTTCCTCAGGCGTTAGCTTTGAGAAGCCATCGGTGGAAGACGAGAGCCGCGGCTCATCACCACCATGGCAGAGGAGTGCTCTGCACCAACAGGCACCAAAATCCATGGATGCTCAAGTCCCTCACAGAAAATGGCAATAGTATTTTCATGTAACCTGTACATATCCTCCCCAATACTTTAACTCATCTCTAGATTATTTATATTACCTAATACAACGTAAATGCTCTGTAAATAGTTGCTATGCTGTATTGTTTAGGGAACAACAACAAGAAAATGAGTCTGTACATGTTCAGTATGAATGCAATGTCTTTCCCCTGAATATTTTCAATCTGTGTCAGGTTGAATCTGCAGATGCTGACTCCGGGGATATGGTGGGTGGACAGTATAGACACCAGGGGTGCGTATGCACTGAGGAAAGACCGTATGAGGACCCAGTGAGTAGGTGGCTGTCTGCAAGCCAAGGAGAGAGGCATCAGAAGAACCAAGCCTGCCAACTACTTGATCTTGGACATCCAGCCTCCAGAAGTGCAAGGAAACAAAATCCTGTTGCTTACGCTGTCCAGCTCGCCTGTTTTGTTACGGCAGCCTGAGCTGATTGATACACCGCTTGTAGCCCCTCCCTGCTTCATTGGACAGTGCTCCCCAGTGCCATCGCCAGGCCTCACTTACCCTGCCCCTTCCTACCTCAGCTCTTCCATGACTCACATTTCCAAGAATCGGCATGGAAAGCTGTGCACTGTGTAGTCAGGTTGGCCTGGACGCCCCCGGAGACTTCATTATGCCTTCCATAGCTGTGTGACGAGGCCGTCAGTGCCCACAGCTCCTGGCAGCAGTGACACAGATGATGGAAGCAGAGGGAGTCTTCTGAGCCTATTCTTGGGGGCAGAGAATGGGGAAAAGGGTCTTGTGAATATTAGGCAGCTCACCTAAGAGGAAGCTCTGCCAAAAAGCTCAGGTCAGTCTTGAAACCCACTCATTCTGGTAGGTCCAGAGATGGAGCAAGGAGAAAGCCACCCTTCCTGGCTCTCCTGTATCCTCTGTGTTATCACTCGATCTTTCTTTGCTTTTACTTCTTGGATTTCTCCTGGATACAGTCCTTGGTGGATACTATATCCCCTCCCATAGCACTTTCCTTCCTCTTCTGGTTCTCCGCTTACTTCATGGCCTTCCCTACATACAGGTCAAGTATCCCTTATCAGAAATGCTTGGGGCCAGAAATATTTCTGATTTTTTTCTGGAATATTTGCATATAGATTAGGGGATATCCTGGGGATGCAACCCAACTCTAAAGACAAAATTTGTGTTTCGTATATACCTTATATGCATAGCCTGAAGGTCATTTTATATAATATTTTTCATGTGTCTGCATTCGGACTGCAGCCTATCACAAGAGTTCAGGTGTGGAATTTTCTACTTGTGACATCGTGTCGGTGCTCAGAATTTTTGGATTTGGGATCACTTTGAATTTCAGATTTTTAGATTAGGGGTGCTCAGCCTGTCATGGGAGTTAAAGCTGCAAAGAGTCCTGGCTATTGAGTACCTCAGGGTTCTGCGCTATGTAGACACAGCTGTGGATGAGGTTGACTTGAGGAGTTTACATACTTGAGCTCTGGAGACAGAAGATAAACAAACAAGAACACTATCAGAGAGTAATGTGCTAAGCATTAAAATGGAGAGATGAAATTGCAGCTGTGCGATGGACCAGGTGTAGCTTTAGATTGGGCAGCTTTGGTGCACCTCCTGGCAGTGCTGGGAGGGGGGTTGACTGTGATCTGCAGCACATTTGTCAGGCTGTGCAAGTACCAGATATACCAAGATATACCACAGATCTCTGCCATTTTGGCTCCAATTTGCAAAAAAGTAAATAAACTTTCTTATCTATCCCAGACAGAGGGTGTAACCAGAACTGGTTGGAAAATGAATAAAAAGCAGGAGGTTTCCTTGCCTGTTAGAGAGGGTGTTTAGTTATCACAAGCCTTCTTATCATGCTGTTGATAGGAAATGGCAGGTTATTAAAAGCTATTACCTAAAGAAAACAAAGTCATACATATTTGATGTGGTGTCTTCTTCAAGTCCAGGCATCTGGGAACATTTGAAGGTGACTTATCAACTCCAGTGCTGTCCCTTAGGCCTCAGCACTAATTCCAGGTGTCCTTGCAAGCGGGGCACCTTTGCAGGAACCTCCCTTTGTCCCAGGGCCCAGGGGCTGAGGGCTAAGGGGACTCTCAGCAGCCCAGGTCCCAGAGGAGCACCCAGTTCCGGGCTTGGAGGTGTCCGCGGCAGCTCAAGCTCTGCCTGGGAGGGGTAGAGGACAGGGATGGGTGCAGAGGTGGTGCCTGGAGCAGCCTGAGCTCAAGCACCCCTCCCCCGTCATGCTGCAGGAGAGGAGATGTGCCTCTCATCATTCCTGATCATTCCAGGGCCAACACACTGACCTTGTGCTCAGGAAGTGACTTATCGGTCAGTTGCTGCTTTTGACGGGCCTGCCAGGATTTGAAATGAAGCAGAAGTTCCTATAACATCCAGCCATGAATTTCAATCTTTTTTTTTTTTTACCCAAGCAAAACAGTGAGATGACTTGACATTTTGCATACTTAAATTTAGAACAGATTACAGAAATTGAATGCCCGCGTCATAAGTTGCTTCGTTTAAGCACAACACACAGAGCCAGACTCAGTTTCATGTGATTTGGATCTTGAGAGCACTTCCTCTTTTGCCAAAATTTAAAAGTCTTGAGGTGGCTAATGAATGTGAACCTGAGCACAAGGCGCCTGACCTCCAGTCCTGGCTCTGGCGCCAATCCGGCTGAACAAACCCATCGCTCTGGGCCGCAGACAGCCCCTCTGCGATCTCAGGGGTGCTATGGCTTGGGTTTGGGGTGTCCCCAAAATGTTTATGTGTTGAAAGCATGTCCCCAATCAGCAAGGCTCAGAGGTGGGGCGTGGCTGGAGGAGGCAGACCACTGGGGGGCGTGGCCTTGAGGACTGTTATCTGTTCCTGGCCACTTCCTATAATATTATTATTTCTTCTTCTTCTTCTTCTTCTTCTTCTTCTTCTTCTTCTTCTTCTTCTTCCTTCTTCTTCTTCTTCTTCTTCTTCTTCTTCTTCTTCTTCTTCTTCTTCTTCTTCTTCTTCTTCTTTTGCGGTACCGGGGATTGAACCCAGGGGCGTTCTACCTCCGCGCTACACCCCCGGCCCTATTTTTTTTATACTTTATTTTGAAATGAAACCGGGTCTCAGGAAGTTGCGGAGGGCCTCTCTAGGTAGAGAGAGAGAGAGAGAGAGAGAGAGAGAGAGCTGAGGCTGGCCGTGAACCCGGATCCTCCGGTCTCAGCCTCCCAAAGTACTGGGATTACAAACTTGTGCCACCACGCCCGGCTTCTTCTTCTTCTTCTTCTTCTTCTTCTTCTTCTTCTTCTTCTTCTTCTTCTTCTTCTTCTTCTTCTTCT
>PVJS01031779.1:0-23183 GCA_004027185.1 Glis glis | reverse complement strand
AAAAAAAAAAAAAAAATAATAATAATAATAATAACAACCCAACTTAAAGATGAGAAAAAGCTGTGAATAGATATTAGTATATGTCCTATTCTTTCAAACATGTTTTGTTTTAAAATTACTTTTAACTTTATAAAAAGACTATTATCTTTTATATAATTTGGGGGATTTTAAGTTTTTCACTTATATTGAAAAGATTCATTTATATTGATGTGGTAGTGATTATAATTTAATCCAGTCATTAGTGTTATGATAAAATTTTAACAGCCAGCTCTCTAGAAAGTAAGATATATACATACATAATTTTATTATAAATTTTACTGATAAGCCAGGCATGGTGGCGCACACTTGTAATTCCAGTACTTGGGAGGCTGAGACCGGAGGATCCGAGTTCACAGCCAGCCTCAACTACTTAGTGAGGTTCTCTGCAACTTAGAGAGACCCTGTTTCAAAATAAAGAATAAAGAAAAATAGGGCTGGGGGTGTAACTCAGAGGTAGAAAGCCCCTGGGTTCCATCCACAGTTCCGTAAAAAAAAGAGATAAATTTTACTGATAAAAAGAATGTGTTGTATACACATACTCTACAAATAGTTGACAATACTTTTCGTTCTAATTTCGGTGTACCCAATTGATTCTCAAAGACTGCTTTTATTGATTTGTGCCAAACTTTTGTGTCCACAGCCAATCTCTGATGGCAGGGGATGAAAGGAGTGTAGTTTTTTGTTGGTGGTCGTGTTGCATTATAATTGTACATAATGGTGAGATTCATAGTGATACATTCATATATGCATATAACATTATTTGGCCCCTTTCCTTCCCCCTACTGCCTCTTCCCTCCCTCCCCCAACCCCTTCCACTACTCTGAAGTTCTATGTCCATGTCCACGAGGTCCCTTTTCTTTCCTTTTTTCTCTCTGGCTTCCACACATGAGAGAAAACATGTGACTCTCGGTTTTATGTGTCTGGTTGATCTTGCTTGGCATGATGTTCTATCCATTTTTCTGCAAATGACCTAATTTCATTCTTATTTATGGCTGAGTAAAATTCTATTGTGTATATACACATTTTCTTTATCCATTCATCTGTCGATGGATACCTAAATTGGTTCCATAGCTTTGCTATTATGAATTATGCTGCTATAAACATGAGTATGCATGCATCACTTTAGTATTCTGACTTTAATTCTTTTGGAAAGATACCAAGGAGTAGTAGAGCTGGGTCATATAGTGGCTCCATTCCTATTCTTTTGAGGAACCTTCCATACTGATCTCCATAGAGGACATACTAATTTACATACTAATTTACATACTAATTTACAATCCCCCCAACAGTGTATGTGTTCCTTTTTCCTCACATCCTCACCAGCACCTATTATTATTTGTGTTCTTGATGGTTGCCATTCTAATTGGAGTGAGATGAAATCTCTGTAGTTTTGATTTACATTTCTCTGATTGCTAATGAGGTTGAACATTTTTTTCATATATTTGTTGGCTATTTGTATTTCTTCTTTTTTGTTTTGGTAGATTTTATTCACATAAATTTATAATCATATACAAAGTCATTACATACAAATTCAAACAATATAGTCAAAATATATTTTACTTAAGGCACTACATACAAATTTCTTTAAAGCATAGTCATTTTATTTGTACATTAAGAATTGATAACAAATACTTTACATCTAATTTTTGTCCTTCATTTGTAACTTTTCATATTAACAATGAAGTAAAAGCTTCAAAACAAAAGGAAAATGCGTTTTCCTTTCCTAAATGCAATCATCTTTAAAGCTTACAAGACACCAAAGAACAATGAATGCAAAGGCATTTTATTCCTTTAATAGTCCAAGAATTTATGTGTACATTCTTAAGGAAGTCTAACAAAAGAATAGAATTTTTATTCCACTGTTGTTTACCAGAAGAACTTGTACATAAATAACAGTAACACAACTGTCCCTATCCATAAGTAAATGTACTTAATCTGAATTTGCCCACTGAATTAGCCAAAAGCACTTACTCCAAAATTTTCCTATTACCTTTGAGTATTGTTGTCATAACAGTTACATATTTCCTGGAGCCAAATACTTTCCGTTACCCAGAAAACAGGGCAGCATAGTAGTTAATCATTTAACAAAATATACACCAAAACTTTAATATAAAAGACTAGTTAGCTTTACAAAAGAATTTTGTGGCATATTACAGGAGCCACTGACTTTGACAGTGTTAATTTTTAAACATACAAGTCAGTTAACACAAAATTCAATACAATGATAATGTAAATTTCTCTTTGATTAAATAAATACTATTCTTCATCTCATCAACATATATGTTAAAAATTTACCTAACTTATTATTTTGAGAATGGAATTAAAGACAAGATAAATATGCGAGTCTTGTCAAAAGGGTTAAAACACTGACAGGACATTCCCTCCTATTTTGTCCTATATAAAATCGACTCAGGCAGGACACCACATGCAGATTTCCGAAATTTGTAACCAGCAATCAAGCCAGCGCAATAACTCAAACTCACACATCGCACGGACAAGCTCTCCTCCACTAGCATCAAATACTGTGTTTCTATGTTAGATATTTCACACATTTCCCACTACTGAAGGAAAAAAAGCTTCAATTTCTTTGTTATTTTTCAAAATAGAAATTGAAGCCAGGCGTGGTGGTGCAACTTAGCAAGACCCTGTTTCAAAATAAAGAATAAAAAATAGGGCTGGGGGTGTAGCTCGAAGGTAGAATGCCCCTGGGTTGAATCCCCAGTACCGCAAAAATAAATAAATAAATAATAAAAATTTAAGTATAAAGGAACTTTTCTATTACTTGCTTTAGACTTTAGTATAACTGTTTCATGTGAGGGGAAAAAATCAGAAATATGCAAAATCAGTCCTATGCTGTTCTTAATACATTCAATTTATGGCCCAAAGCATTGATTATTTATTAAGGAAATGTCTCTCAAAACCCCCAAATATAATAGGCACCAAATATCAGGCTCGGGAAATTTAAAATGAACCAACAGAATGCACTGTATGTTTGATGACTGACACCAGTGTTGTTCTTTATCACCATAGCCAGCATTTAACTGGGCTGTATACTTCCTGTAGATTAGCTTTGATCTGAAACAGTTACCAAGTTGTTTTACAATTGTCAAAACTTTAAAGACCCCACATTAACTGTTTGTCTCAGGTCCTGACAAATAATTCTTAAATCCAATTTTTACAATGGATACAATCTAGGCTGCCACAACTGTTTCTTCATATTAATTTTGATTATTAGAAAATACCACCTAGCAAAGGTAGGAAGACATTTCATGCAAATCCTCAGCTCTGAACAAGCACATTAAAAGTTATGAGAAAAGTTATTATTTCTGCAATCCAAACACTGGAGGGAAGAAACAGGCAGCACTAAAGCTATTCTGCCACTTAATGAATGAATGGTACAAAGATCAAAAGATACTGAATTCCAGTTTTAAAATAATATTTTTTCGCAGTACTGGGGATGGACCCAGGCTCTTGTGCATACTAGGCAAGCACTTGACCACTAAACTACATTCCCAGCCCTTTTTAAATTTTCATTTTGAGACAGTCTCACTAAATTGCCCAGACTCAAACTTTTGATCCTCCTGCCTTAGCCTCCTGAGTAGCTGGTATTGCAGGCATGTGTCACTGCACCTGTCTCTAAATTCCATTTTAAATTTCTTAACTACTCTACAGTCTAAAAAGTAAGGTATAAAGTCCCAGTGGTAAATATAAAAATCTCTCTGCATCATTCGGACCCACTCAAAATCAGATTTGTATTCAGATAATAAATTTTTCTAAAGCACTTGAATATTTCAGGTTCTGAGAAACAACATAAGAAAATGAAAAATGGAAACAAAAATTAATGAGTTTTTAAAAACTATGATTTTAACTTATGAGTTAGGAGAAAGTAAACAAATATGAAGTGCAAAAATCACCTTTCCTGAGAGTTGTGTTCTAGGAGAGTGTAGAAGCCTGGCCACAGCCCAGTTCCCTCTAACCTTCTTTGATAATAACATCTGCACACCTACACACATAAACACACTTGACACACACACACCTCAATAACTTACATAAAGGCATTAAACACAAAAACAGAAAAGCATTTTTCTCTATTTTTCTTCTGAATTCCTTATTAGCAATAATCTTCCAAAGAAACAGCTTTTGAGACTTCAACAGCTTACGAGTCTTAAGACACAATGGTGATGACGCAGGCTTTGTATCATATGGTCTTTGTTGGGTTTTTTTTTTTTTTTCGGTACCGGGGATTGAACGCAGGGGCGTTCTACCTCTGCGCTACACCCCCAGCCCTATTTTTTATACTTTATTTTGAAACCGGGTCTCACGAAGTTGCAGAGGGCCTCACTAAGTAGAGAGAGAGAGAGACAGGGAGAGAGAGAGAGAGAGAGCTGAGGCTGGCCGCGAACCCGGATCCTCCGGTCTCCACCTCCCAAAGTGCTGGGATTACAAGTGTGCGCCACCACGCCCGGCGCCTGGGTTTTGTTTTTTAATAGTGATCCTTAGAATGATTTTTTTCATATGCTAGAATTTTTCTGCCTGGCTAATCAATTTTATTAACCACCATAGAATTTTCTATCTTTAAGGTTTACTTGTGATACAAACTAATTAAAGGTACATATAAAAATATAGGAAAATTTTCCTCCCTGATTCATGAATTTCATAAAGATTCCTGTAGTTTCATTTACAAATATATAAATTTATTAGAAAAACATGCCTACTACATTTTGGTAGAGTTTCATTTAAAGGTGCATCATCTTCATTGCAAAAAGAAAAGGCAGATGGAGTACTGTTCTCAAAAGCCATATCCAGTTAGAGAAATAGATGACATTATCTGATTTACTACCAATTTTACTGTGTGCAAGGTTATTTGTATTAGCTAATGCACCAAAACATGAGGAAAAACAAAACAAAATAATTTTAGCATGCCTGGTCTCAGCTGTCTTTCAAAGTATACTTTTTCATGGTTATAACACTATTCTTTGGATGTATCCTTAGTTTTGAGATTATGAAAAGACTCTTTGTATAAACCTCAGTACATTACCCAATTAAAGGATCATCATTATCATCCCGTAGTAGAGATGGATGGCGTACAGATAGTTTGTTCTGCATGATAATTATGCGGCATGTCAGAGTGGTTAACACCAAGAGCGCACCAACAACAATCCCAGTAGCTTCTGGAAGATTAATAACTCACCCACTGGTCAACCAACAAGCGCTTGGTGTGACCCAATGCTCCATTGCTGGGGTTTGGGTTTAATCCCAGGATGTGGCACATTATTGGATAAATATCCACGATATTAATGGTGCCGTGCTTGTAGCCTTTGTGAAGTGCAGGACCACGGGCAGCTAGAAACAGATGCATACTAGGCAAAGAATTATCATTACCATGGTCACCTAATTTTAATGATGATTTATTTAGTACAATTGTCCAGGCTTCATCAGCAACCAAAATAATAGTCTGAACCCGCCTGGCGTGGTGGCGCACGCTTGTAATCCCAGTACTTTGGGAGGCGGAGACCAGAGGATCCGGGTTCGCGGCCAGCCTCAGCTCTCTCTCTCTCTCTTTCTCTCTCTCTCTCTCTACTTAGTGAGGCCCTCCGCAACTTCGTGAGATCCAGTTTCAAAATAAAGTATAAAAAATAGGGCCGAGGGTGTAGCACACGGGGGTAGAACGCCCCTGGGTTCAATCCCCGGTACCGCAAAAAAAAAAAAAGTCTGAACCCAATCATTATGTTGGTAATAAAATCTGTTAGGAATGTCTTCTTAGAGATAAACATCCATGTGAGGGCTATAGTTTTCCAGTTTGTCATAAGCCTCTGTTGTATCAATAACTTCTTAATGAACACGTTGAAGGGCAGCCATCAGGGCTCCCGCTGCCGCCGCTCGGTCCAGCACATGGAACCTGGCACTAGCAGAACCCAGCACTCATGGACAAAGGCGGGTGAGGGGGTGGACATATTTCTTTTGAGAAATGTCTGTTTAGTTCAATTGCCCATTTATTGATTGTGGGGGGGGTTGGTGATAAGTTTTTTGAGTTCTTTATATATTCTGAATATTAATCCTCTGTCAGAGGAGTAGCTGGCAAAGAGTTTCTCCCATTCTGCAGGCTCTTTCTTCATACTCTTGATTGTTTATCTTGCTGAGCAGAAGCTTTTTAATGTGATGCCATCACACTTTTTAATTCTTGGTTTTATATCCTGAGCTTCAGAGATCTCATTGAGGAAGTCAATGCCTGTGCCTGTAGGTTGGAGAGTTGACACTATATTCTTTCCTAGCAGGTGTAGTTTCTGGTCTAATTCCTAGGTCTTTGATCCACTTTAAGTTAACTTTTTTATACAGGATAAGAAATAAGTAGTGTAGTTTTGATGTCAGCATTGGTAGATATTTTCATTTTTGTAAAAAAATACAAAGAAAGCAAAGCAATGAAGATATATGTCAGGCTTCATTTGTTTGTTTACAGCATGAAAAATTTCATCGCTATGTCAAATAATAGTTTTCAAATACCAGAAAAATATTTCCTCAATATTTATGTTATTCAAAATGTAACTGCTGTAGATATGATGCATTTTTAAGTTTAATCACCATTATTCACATTTTCTCCATCACTTTTAGCTCTAGACAACCATCCAAAAACAAACAAGCCTTGATTTGTAGTGTTTGCCCATTTTTGTGGTATAAATACTCCCACTGTGGCCAATTTCATGCTGCTAACATGATATCGCTATACAGAGTTGTGAAAGTGTTTTGGCACGACATCATTATGCAGTATTTCCACCATAAATCCAATTGATGCAAATAATCTCAAGAGCACATATAATAAAATGCAGTAAAATAATTAGAAAATGATGAGTTTTGACTATTTGCTACTTTGGGTTTTAATATAATTTGCTTCATTTTAGGTGTATGTGATTTAATTTTAACAATGGCTGTGTTTAATGACCACTCACAGAATTCCTGGTATGAGCTGGCTCCAGCACACCACTCCATAGAATAGTGAGCATTGGAGAGGGTGGTCCATGACTTGAGACCTGGATGTGATAACCAATGGGACCCTGGGCTGCCTCTTTTTAGAGAGAAGCCTAGTGCTTTGATTTGTATGTAGAGATACATGGATGGTAGACAGATATTTGGGGGCAGAGAAGCTTAGTAAATATGGGAATAAAAATGTATATAAATCATTGGTAATCACAGTAGTGGACCCAATTATAGGTATTTGCTGGCCTTGGCTGCTCTTTATACAAATATTCTTCCCACATGGGATGTAGATGTGGGTGGTAGACCCCCGCCTCCACTTGAAAAGTTAAAAGAAGCCTACATGCCCCAGCTGCATGCCTGGTTCCAAGGTCAGAACACGTGACCTAGGTTTGGCCCATCAGAATTCACCTGGGTTGTGAATCTGCGGAGTGAGGCGAAAGCTCAAGGACAGTTAGTTTGTTGGTGGCAGCCGTGGTGATGACAGGGTGGAGAGAGGGTTGTGGTGAGCACACCCCCAGTGGTGACAGCCAGTGGTCACACAGCATCACACCAGTCCCGAGGCATGAGCATCCCCGGGTCTCCAGCTCCCATCTCCACTGGCGCCTGCTGGATGTTGAACCTGCGCCCAGCCTTCTCATCAACTCCAGCTACCAGATGCTTCTTCCCTTAATGTGCTTCAATTTGCTTCTGCTGAAGTGAGCCAGAATCTAGTTCTGGTTTTTACCATCATAAGCCTTGACTGATACAGAAATCTAGAGTATATATGTATGGGGGGTGCAGGGTTTGCTGGAGTGAAAGGAATGTGCATTTTTTAATTTTATGCACTTCGTGAAATTTAAAAAGCCCTTACTAAATTATAATTCTACAAATAGTGTGGGGAGTAACCTTGTAAATCTGAGCATTATCAACCACGTTACTCTGCCAAATTAAAAAGCAAAATGTGACATGTTGTTTTAAATTGTATTTCCTTGCTTATTAGTGTTTAAACACATGCTTATTGGCCATTGTGCTCTGTTCTTTTTGTTACCTCTGTACGTCCTCTGTCGTTGGTTGTTGATTACCTGATTTTTCTTTGATTTATCGTAGCCATTTCCTTTGTCTATTATTTTGAAAATATTTTCTCCCCTTGTTGCCTTTGTTTTTCTGAATTGTTGGATTTTCTCTTAGTTAAACTGTCAGTTTTTGTAGCTTTCATAGCAGAGACTTCCCCTTGCCATCACTTTTTTTTTTTTCTTTTTCAGTTGCAGATTCTGAATTCAGACTTCACGGGCCCAGATGATGAGTTAGCTTGCAGTGGGCTCCATGCCTGTTTGCTCATCTACACATCAGAGATGACGGCCACACCTACTGCATAAAGCTCTGGGCACATGCCTGGCATTTAGTGATCAATTTAGACATTATTGCTATCCAAATAATCTTATACTTTTTATGTATACATTAACCTGTTTGATCTATCAGTAGTGATTTTTTTCTTTCTTTTTTTGTGGTACTGGGGGTTGAACCCAGAAGTATTCTACCTCTGAGCTACACTCTAAGCCCTATTTTATTTTTTATTTTGAAAAAGGGCCTCATGAAGTTGCTGAGGCTGGCCTCAAACCTGCGATCCTCCTGTCTCTGCCTCCCAAGCACTAGGATTACAGGTGTGCGCCACCACACCCTGCTCATCAGTAGTGAATTTCTCTGGGTGGTATTAGGTGTGGGGTAGCATTAGGTTCCTAGTGCTGTTGTAACAAAGGAGCACAAAGTGGGTGACTCTTTCACAGTTCTGGAAGCTAGAAGTCCAGAATCAAGGTGTGGGCAGAGCCACGCTCCCTCTGAGACTCTGGGTAGAAACTTCCTTGCATTGTCTTAGGTCTCTGGTGGTGGCAGGCAATCCTTGGCAATCCTTAGATTGCAGCTGCATTGTTCCAGTCTCTGCCTCTGTCATCGCCTGCCACTCTCCCAGTGTGTCTTTATCTTTACATGGTGGTTTTCTTCTTTTTTTAAGGACACTATTTACACTGTATCAATCAGAAATAGAACAAGTACTAAAACAAATACATAGAGATAGAGGTGACAGAAGATAGATTTTTAAAGTATTGGCTCAAGCAATTATAGAGTTTGGAAAGCCCAAAATCTGACATGCTAGAAATTCAGGTTAAAGTTGATGCTACAATTTTGAGTCCAAAATCAGTCTTGAGTTTCTAGCCTATTCTAGAACAGCCTGCTAGGGCAAGCTTGGAGGCTGGAAACTCAGGCAGTTTTCTGTTTTACAGTCTTGAGGCAGAATTCCTTTTTCTCCAAGAAATACCAGTTTTTGTTCCTTCAACTGATTAGATGAGTTTCACCCAAATTATGGGGAGTAATGTGCTCTACTTAAAGTCAACTGATTGTAATGTTAATCAAATCTACAAAATATCTTCACAGCCACATCTATACTAGTGTTTGACCAAGTAACAGGACTTCCAAAACCTAGCCTAGTTAATATATAAATATTAACCATCACAGGAACATTCACCATGTACAGGTGCAAATCTTTTATAATTCAACCCATAATAGGAATCCACATTTATTTTTTTTAAAACAGCTGGTTGGCCCAGCAATAGATATTGAAAAGTTCATATTTTTCCTACAGATTTGAAATGTTCATTAATATTTATGAACTAAATACAGTCACCCTGAGTATTTGTGGGGGACTGGTTCCAGGACCCCCTGCAGATACCAAAATTTGTGTGTGTGGTACTGGGGATTAAACCCAGGGGTGTTCTACCTCCAAGCTACACCCTCAGCCCTTTTCTTATTTTTGTTTTGAAACAGAGTCCCACTAGTTTGCTGAGAGTCTCAATAGTTTGCTCAATAGAGTGTCACTAAGTTGCTGAGGCTGGCCTCTAACCTGTGATCCTTCTGTCTCAGCCTTCCAAGAATTGGAATTACAGGCATGTGCCACCATGCCTGCCTCACTATCCCTTCTTAAGACCAGCAGGAGCAGTTTGTGCTGAGCCTAAGTCTTGTCTCTTCCCAGCAACAAATCAAGCCAAGAAATCTGGTGCCTCAAGGAGCAAATAAACTCACAAGCAAAAATTACCAGAGATATGAGCCAGTATAAAAAAAAGACAGCAAATTGTACAACCCATAATGAAACCAAGCAGATTAATAATTTAAAACAAGTATAATAAATAAAGGATGGTCAATGGTAATATAAAATAAGAAAGAACAACCAAATAAAATATTGGATATGAAAATTTTAATCATTGAAATAAAGAACTCAACAAGGGACATAAATAACAAAAATGGATTCATTTGGGATATGTTTCAGTCAGCACTCTCACTACTGTGACCCCAAAAAACTGATGATGACAGCTAAGAGGAAGAAAGATTTATTTGCTCATAGTTCTGGAGATTTCAGGAGTTCGGTCCATGTTAGGCCAGGTGAAGTCTGCAAAGCTCAGGGCAAGGCCGAGGGAGTATAGAGAGAGTGTGCAATGTTGCTGCTCTCACATCACAGAGGCAGGAAGCTAGAGAGAGCTTAAGGGGGTTCATGGACACAGGCCCCGCCCCCAGGGTCACACCCCCGGTGACCCACCCCCTCCAGCAACACTCCACCTGCCTAGGTTACCACTCAACAAATCCATTACAATGGATTCATCCACTGATGAGATTAGAACCCTCATGATTTCATTATATCACCTCTCAACATCAATACATGAGCTCTTTCAAGGGACATTCTATGTCCACACCACAACAGGATATGAGACAAATGATCAGGTTGATGGACTCTCCTAGAAGATATTGGGAAGAAACGGAGAGTTGGAATGTATAACATAAATCAAAGCAATGAAGGGTAAAATATTAAGTGTTATCTGTATAAGAAGTCATGAAGAAAAGGAAGTGTCAAAGAAAAAAAATAGCTAAAAATGTTCCAGGATTAAGAAACATGAAAGATCTCAGACTGAAAGGGTTCATGGAGTACCTAATGAAATAAATATAATAAAACCCATACCTAGACACATTACATGAAAATTTAAAAACACAAAGAAAAATGCAAAATTCTAAAGGCTTCTAAAGAAAAAGAGACAATCACTCAGGAAGGAATGGGAATCTGATTGACATCCAACTTCTGTTCAACAGTGACAATAGAGGAAAAACGACAGGTGCATAATATTTTCAAAGTGCTAAAGAACTTCAAACCTCGAATCTATATTCAGAAAAAAATTAAATAAGAGGATGCCATAAAAATAATTGCAGGCATAAAAGGCCTAGTTAACACACAAAAAAATGTCTTTGAAAATACTCAGAGACTGTACTCCCATTAGAAGAGAAATAAATCCATGAAGCTACTATGAGATAAAAAGGAAATGAGGGTGGATTCATATAAAAGTTAATTCACGTAGTGTATAAAAGAGGAGGGAAGAGGGGAGGAGAAAGATGGAGAGAGAGGGGAAGGGAGAGGGAGAGGGAGAGGGAGAGGGAGAGGGAGAGGGACAATATATCGAAATATTTACAACCACATGGAAATACAACTTTGTGCAACACCAATGCAACTAGCAGTAGGCAGTGAATGAAAAAAAATAGTGGCTGCAAAGAGAGACGGGGGGTAGGCAAGAGTATACTTATTTTGTTGTATAGAAATAGATAAATTCTGGCTGGGAATTGATGAGAAAAAATGAACATAAATATGACTTTTAAAGTTAAGTGTCCAGGGCATAGAGAATGAAATCCAAAAATTTCAGGCCCTCAGAAGAATATTCTATCCAATGAAATATGAGAGAAGGAGAGAAAAGCAAAATATGTTAAGTATAAATTAGAAATAAGATAACTGAAATAAATCCTAATATAAAAGTATAATTTGTGTTATAGATTGAACTGTGTCTTCAAAAAATGTAAACACACACATACACACACACACATATACCTACACATACACATATACATACTGAAGTATAACCCCCAGTACCTCAGATTGTAATCTTTCTTGGAGTAGTGTTGTTAAAGAGTAGTTTAGATGAAGTCATGCTGTAGTGGGGTGGACCCCTAATTTAGTATGACTGATGTTCTTGTAAGAGAAATGCCATATGTAGACAGACACACCAGAGGAGAATTCCCTGTGCCAGCGAAGGCGGAGATGGGAGTCGCGCACCTGCAGGCTAAGTAATGCCAAAGATTTCTGGCAAATAATACGAAGCTAGAAAGAGGCAAGGAAGAATTCCCCTCAAGAGTTTAGTGCAAACATGGCCCTGCTGCCCTTATTTCAGACTTAGCCTCCAGAACTGTGAGACAGAAAGAAGTGTCTGCTGTTTTAGGCCACCCAGTGTGTTATTTCATAAAGCAGCTCTAGGAAGCAAATACAACTTATAAACAGATTAAACTCACTAATCAAAAGACAGACACTCTGTCTGTTATTCTTTAAAACAATATCCAGGAATATGTTTACAACAAAAGATGACAGAGAAGTCACAAATAGAAGGACAGAAAAAGAATATGAGGCAATTTTAAGCCAAATAAAACTGGGGAGCAAATTTAATATTAAATAAAATGAATGCAAGGCAAAAAGGAAATCATATAGAGGGATGTTTCTTAAAAGAAAATATGATCAGATAGACCAAACATTATGATCATATATGCACTTAAAAACATAGCTTCAGCTGAACATGGTGGCACACACCTGTAATCCCAGTACTTGGGAGGCTGAGACAGGAGGATCGCAGGTTCAAGGCCAGCCCCAGCAACCTAGCAAGACCCTGTTTCAAAATAAAAAATAAAAAGATCTGGGGGTATAGCTTGGAGGTAGAATGTCCTGGGTTCAATCCCCAGTACAGTCCTCCCAAAAAACAACAATAAAAACATAGCTTCAAAATGCAAAATGCAACAACTAATAGAAGTAGAGAGAGAGAGAGAGAGAGAGAGAGAGAGAGAGATTTAACAACTGTAGTTAGAAACTTTTTGCAACCATCTGAGAAACCAATGGGACAAGAAGACAAAATATAAGCAATGACAGAGAAGATTCAAATAATTCATAAATTTGAAATAATAATTATATGAGAACTTTACAATTATCACTAAGGAGAAGAAATACAGTGTGTGTGTGTGTGTGTGTGTGTGTGTGTGTGTGTGTGTGTGTGTGTTACCAGGGATTGAACCCAGGGGCATTCTACCTCTGAGCTACACCCCCAGCCCTATTTTTTTTATTCTTTATTTTGAGACAGGGTCTCACTAAATTGCAGAGGGCCTCACTAAGTAGCTGAGGCTGGCTGCAAACTTGTGATCCTCCTCAGCCTCCCAAGTACCGGGATTACAAGTGTGTGCCACCATGCCCAGCTGAAGAAATACATTTTTTGAGGACACATAAGACATTTTAAAAATTTACCATTTATCAGATCCCAAGTAGATATTCAATACATTACCCCATCATCATTATACACATTATTATCTTAACACAATGGAATAAAATTATAAATTATTAATAAAATAGCATAAAGCTTTGTGTGCCTGCAAAGTGAATAACATAATATTAATAATCCTCAGGTTAATAAGAAAATATAGAGGAAATTATAAAATACTTAGAAATGAATGATGAAGAGGAAAAATGCATTCCAGATATCAGAAAGACAGCAAAAAGAACCCTAAGAGTAAGCCAGGCGTGATGGCGCACGCTTGTAATCCCAGTACTTTGGGAAGCAGAGACCGGAGGATGCGGGTTCGTGGCCAGCCTCAGCTCCCTCTCTCTCTCTCTCTCTCTGTCTCTCTCTCTCTCTCTCTCTCTACCTACCTAGTGAGGCCCTCCGCAACTTCGTGAGACCAGTTTCAAAATAAAGTATAAAAAAAATAGGGCGGGGGGGCGTAGCGCGGAGGTAGAACGCCCCTGGGTTCAATCCCCAGTACTGCAAAAAAAAAAGAAAAAAAAGAGAAAAAGAAAAGAACCCTAAGAGTGAAATGTTTAGCTCTCAATACATTCATTGGAAAAAAGAATTATTGAAAACAAACACATTAAGGCTTTAACTAAAAATGTTAGAGAAAGAAAAATAGACCAAACACATAAAATAAGAAATACAATAAAATGAGGACAGAATTCAATAAAAGAATGACAGCAGCAGTGGCAGCTACAAAATAGACAAGAGTAATCAAACAAAAACCTGGACCTCTGAAAAGATTGCTAAGATATACCAACCTCCAGTGAAAGCTGATCAAAAAATAAAAGGTGCAAAAATATGGAATTCAGAATGAAAAAGGAAAATACCTGCAGATAGTCATAAGAGAATATTATCCATAACTATTCACTAATAAAATGAAAACCAAGACAAAATAGATGTAGCTGTAGAAAAATATAAAACTGGTCCAAGAAAAAGTACAAATTTGGATAAGCCAGTAATGAAGCAATTGAAATTGTTAATTACAACAGAAAAGAAACCCCTTCCCCACACTCTAAGGGGGAAAAATGTCCCTAGGGTAGGTGGTTTTACAAATGATATTTCAAAAGACAAAGTATTCCTGTCTGGAAAATGTGTCTCTCTGAGACAGTAGAAGAAATATAAAAGCTACCCAACTCCTTCTACTTAATTACTATTAGATTAGTTCTAAAACCTAAAGGAATAGAATAAGGAAATAGTACAATAGTTATTTTTACTTATCCCAAAATCTGAAATAAATTATAATCTAACTGAATTCAATAGCATATAAAAAGTATATTTTATGATTAAATAAGGTTTGTTCCAGTAATGCTAAAGTCATTTGACAACAGAAATCTATGAATATCACTAAATTTCTATAAATTTAAAGAATTAAATCTAATGATCTTTAGGATATTGGCAGTTCTCACAAATATATTATTCAATG
This sequence comes from Glis glis, assembly GCA_004027185.1. Taxonomy (NCBI): domain Eukaryota; kingdom Metazoa; phylum Chordata; class Mammalia; order Rodentia; family Gliridae; genus Glis; species Glis glis. Next base: position 8,363 of record PVJS01031779.1, on the reverse strand, counting down.
ACTTTATGTAAAGTAACTATATTTCAGAAAACTTAGAGCCAGAACATTAGCATAATCAATGGCTCAGAATAAAAAAAGCACTGCCAATTCCAGGGTAACTTTGTTCAAAGAACAACTTACATGTTGTGGGCCAAGAAGTTTATTTAGTAAAACTTGTACTATGTTTCTCTTTTGTAATTTTTTCATGATTTATAATTAATTGAAGATGTATGACTTTTGCTTGTTTTGAGCTGGTTCAGCTGAAATAAAAATAAGCATTCAGATTATTTAATAGGAGAAATCCATGAATATCATCCATACACTAGATCAAAAGAGAAAAAATAAAATGATTTCTCAATCGATCCAGGAAAAAAATTATTCAATAGAAATTTTGCTTGTATGACATATGAGAATATACCAACGTCATTCTCGGTACTCCATATGGGGGGAGGCAGTAGGGGTCACTAAGAGCTGTGTGCATGTATGTTAATATCAAATTGATATTCATTGTGATGTCAAACTACAATGCACCAATAAAAGCATGTTAAAAAAAGAAATTTTCATGTATGTATGTTGAAACCCCCACTAAAATAGGAATGGAAGGGAACTAATTCCCTTAATTTAGTAAAGGATCTATACACAAAATATACAACAAACATCACACTCAAAGGAGAAGATCAGAAAGAGCACAAAGGACGTCTACTATCACCACTCCTGTACATCCTTACCAATGCTATCTAAAACTAAGAACAAGCGCCGGGCGTGGTGGCGCACGCTTGTAATCCCAGTACTTGGGAGGCGGAGACCGGAGGATCCGGGTTCATGGCCAGCCTCAGCTACTTAGTGAGGCCCTCCGCAACTTAGTGAGACCCGGTTTCAAAATACAGTATAAAAAATAGGGCCGGGGGTATAGCTCGGAGGTAGAACGCCCCTGGGTTCAATCCCCAGTACCACAAAGAAAAAAAATAAAATAAAATAAAACTAAGAACAATAACAAAATGTTTTAAGAATTAAAAGGGAAGTGACAAAACTTCTATTATTTTCAAATTATATGCTCATGCATTAGGAATCCTGATAGACCCAAAGGCAAACTGTGAGATCTAAATACAAGAGCAGGGAGCTAAATACAAGATCAATCTACAAAATCAGTAGCATTTCTATAGACTTTCAAACACTAAAAAACAGAACATAGCCAGGAGTGGTAACACACACTTGTAATCCCAGTACTTGGGAGGCTGAGACAGGAGGATCACAGGTTCACGGCCAGCCTCAGCTACTTAGTGAGGCCCTCCGCAACTTAGTAAGACCCTGTTTCAAAATATAGAATAAAAAATAGGACTGGGGGTGTAGCTCGGAGGTAGAATGCCCCTGGGTTCAATCCCTAGTACCACAAAAAAAAAGACCAGAATATAACATTATTCACAATAGCAACAAAATCTATAACATCTAAGAACTAACGCAATAAGGAATGCACGTGCAAGTTTTAAAGCTTATTAAATTTTGAAAGCTTGTCGAAAAGACATAAAGAAGATGAGAAAATGTAGAGCTCTAATTTTTCCAAAATTAGCCTATAAAATCAAAGCAACCCCAAGCTAAAAAAATAGCTGAATATTTTTAGGAACTTGACAAAACAATTCTACAATGTGCTTGGAAAACTAAGGATGCCAATTTGTGAAACTCAGAAATAGCCAATAAACAACAATAAAACAAAATAGAAAAATTCCTAGGATTAAACAAAAATTCAGCTGACCTATAAGATAACTATGATATATGGCTGAAAGACCTTAAAGAAGACCTGAATAAATACAGAAACATGACAACATACCATTTTCCCAACTATGCTAGTTCAATGTTGCAAACATGTCAATTCTTCCCACATAAATCTATAAATTCAGTGCAATTTAAATTAAATTGGGGCTGTATGTGGACATGTATACACATATGTATATATATTTATATCTTTGTCTCTAAGTATATTTAAATAATAAAGGAAGAAAGAGGCTCTTGCTCAGTCTATTATCTTAACGCAACCTGTGAATTTCCCTTTCTAGTTTTGAGGGAAAGGGGATCAAAAAGCAAGCAAACAAAGGCTTGCTCGAGGCCGACTAGATGGGGAGAGTCTACCTCAGTATGCATCTCTTCTCTAGATGAAGAAGCCTTCTGCTGCCTACAAAAATGTCCCGAAGATACCAAAGGGGACCAGATCCCTTTTTGGTCCCATAAATACCCTGCAGCCATCTGTGGATAGATAGACATCTGCTCCCTCATCATAGGCTGCTCTAAGAACAGAGTGGAGGTGGCAAGAAATGGACGGGTGGCTCTGCTTGGCTTACTGGGAAAGGCAGGCAGAAACTATTCCTCTTTCCAGATGACTGGATTGTAGGGAATCTCTTCTCTAACTGGAAGGGACCCAGAACCCCCTGCATTCCTGGTAAACAGAATCTTTTAGAGAAGCTCTGCACTGGAAAGAACCACACTGTGCTAAATTACTGTTCCCAAGAAGAGACGTAACCTTTCCAGTCCTGAGCAAAATTAGGAAGGAGGGTGCACTTAAATTCACTCAACTGTCCAGTACCCTATCTTCTTCTTGCTCTTCCTTGGTCTTCCTTTTCTGTGTCCTTTACACACTTATTCACTCATTGAACAAATAGTTACTGAGCTTTTCCTATGTACCAAGCACTAGGTCAGGCCTTTAGGTCTCTGAGGAAAATGTTCTGACTTATGTACTAACCCAAAGGACGCAACATGCTTCTTCTACAACTTGTTTCAAGATTTGTGTTTCAAGAGACCTCAGAAGAAGGCAATGCTTAACCCAAAGATGATCATTTCTCTAATAAAGAAATTTCAGATATTGCTAATTATTTGGAAAGAGAAATACTTGAGCCAACAAAAACCTTTTCATTATTCTTCAAATCAATAATAGCAAGCAGTACAGCTTTAAAAAAAGGCCCCCAAAAGACATTCTCTAATTTAACCATGTAGAAAAATGATTTTCAAAGTGGGAGGTCCCAGAAGATCCATGGGGTACAAGAAAAGAATACTACGAGAATTTCTAATCCTTTAGAACTATTTCAGTGTATAAATCTACTTTCGGTTTTATAACATATATATAAGTACAAATGTACTTATGTAGACTTTGTGAATAAATTACAAAAACAAAAACTGGGGTGGATACTCAAAAATGTTTTACTGATAAGAAAGCATGAAGGAACATTTTGGAGATCCCAGTATCAGTAGGTAAACAGACATCAGTACACAAATAGTCTGGTTTGTGATGCCTAATACCAGTCTTGGTGGCCACAATCTTGGTCTACGTCCCCAGACCACAGTCCATCTCGCTCATCTCTGGGTCATTTTGTGGCAGTATCATAGCCAGAGGGAGGTTCTGGTAGAACAATGAAGGGAAATGAGGGAGTCAGAAACAGACTGGATGGAGAATTGGATTTTCCAGGTCACTAGCTCATTCATGAGCAATATCCCAGTGTCTAAAAATAGAAGAACCATCTGCAGTTTGCCTCCTGAAGCTGGGGCTTGGATGAGTCCCAGGACAGGCCCTGGCTGACTAGTGGCCGTAGTGACAGCATGGGCCTTCACAAGTGACCTCATCAGATAACAGTCAGGAACCAGAGCAGAGAGGCTTCCATGGCCAGGGTCTTCATGGCAAAACAAGAAAACCAGAAATGAGCAGGGACCTTAGCTCTTCAACAAGAGAGCTGGGTTCCTTCATGGATCAGAGACTGGCAGCAGTGTGGAGAAAGGAAAGGAGAAGGTTGGAAGAGGAGTTGAAAGGGAGTCTATTATAGAGCATACTTCAGGACTAGGTGGCTGCTCAACATTGCTTTTTGTTGACCTATGAATTTTCATTTGGTCTTTCTGAGCCTGGCACAGAGTAGAATTCAAAAATACTACCCAAGAGAAAGAAAGTGAGAGTTTATCATTACAAATCCTTGAACTGGCTTTAAGGAGAATTTGATTTTTGATTAGTATCTTAACCTGGAGATTATTATTCAGGAATGAAGGGAAGATCCTGGCTAACTCCTGAGAGTATCTTTAGGCTGCTTCTTTTTGAAAATCCACAAAGAGGAAGAAAGAAATCACAGTCCTTGGCCTCCCTTTCTTAGGAAAAAGGGAGGAGAGGTTGAAAAAATAGGAAGAGCAGGAGGGACATGCAGTGCTCCTGCCTACCCTGAAGAAAAAGGATAGAAATCAAGATGCCCAAAGAGGGGCCAGAACTCAGAAACCAGGCTTACTCTTCCTCTGTTCCCTGTTTCCCATCTCCAAACCTCCCGACTCTCCCTCCGGATCTGCCCTTCTCTTTCATCTTGCCTATTTCCCAAGGGATTTTGAAAATAAATGTTTACATGAATTAGGGTTCTTAGTAACCATTTAGATGAGCAGCATATCTTTCCTCGTCCTCTCCTTCCCTTTGTAAGAAAAGGAATAAAATATTCTCTGGTCAAGCTGGGCAGTGACATCAAGCTTGACAATTACTGCTACTCCGAATGCAGAGAAATGAAGTAAAAAGTAAAAACAACAACAAAAATATATAACCAGGCTCAAAAATGAGATCGGTATCTGCATTGATCACAATGAGAACAAAACATAGAATAGTGATCCTGAATGGACCTGTGAGCTTGCGGGGCTCTGGCCCAGAGGCAGGGAAAGACAGCTGGGAGTTCAGCTCCTGGGGAAACAGGAGCTTAAAATACTTCACATGAAATAAGAAACTGAAGCCAGGGGTTTTTACCAGCCTGCTCCTCTCCCAGGTGGAAGAAGACTAGAAAATTTCACTGATGAATGCTAAAGGTACATCTCTTTGTAAGTTGTAGCCTAGAGATGTGGAAGACCAGAGACACAGGCTCACACCAGGTTCTGGGATCTGTGTTAACCCTTCATCTCCACCTCAGGGACAACTCTGTGACCACTGTAAGATTCTGTAACAGGCACCAAGTAGGCTGGGAGGAGGTAAATGCAATTGCTAGGCAAGAAGGGGTGGGGAGAGAGAAAGAGAAAGGAAAGCACACAAAAGAGATTAAACCCTTCACTCAAAGTGTTTTCTTCACAGAAAACATGCACGCCTTTTGATCTTTTGATCAGTATAAGTATAGGAATCTTACTTTGGTTCAGTGAATGAGATTTTTTTCTAATTATATTTTTGATTGCTTATTGTTTTTGTAGGAATTCCATTGTCTTTTCATGTTGATTTGGTATCCAGTGAACATACTAAAGTTTTTATTAGTTCTCACAGTTTGTGGGTTCTCTTGGGTTTTTGATGTAGATAATCAAATCATCTACAAACAAAGGGAGAATATATGTTTCTTTCTAATCCTTTTTATCTCTTTTTCTTGTTTTATTGCTTGGGCTATAGAATCTGTGATAGTTGTCCTGTCCTTATCTCTGTCTCTAATAGGAATAATTCTACAGTCTTACCATGAAGTATGCAGTTTGCTGTCAATCTTTTAGAAGTATCCTTGATCAGGTTAGGGAAACTGCCTCTAATAATCTGCTAAGAGTTGTGTTTTTATTCATCTTGAAAATGTTGAATTTGCCAGGCATGGTGGTGCATGCCTATAATTCCAGTACTTGGGAAGCTGAGACAGAAAGATCTCGGGTTTGAGGTCAGCCTCAGCAACTTGGTGAGACCATGTTTTAAAATAAAACAGGATGGGGGGGGGTGGAGTAGCTCAGAGGTAGAATGCCCCTGGGTTCAATCCCCAGTACCAAAAGAAAAAAAATAGAAAGTTGCCAGGAACCGGCTCAGCAGCGGTGCGAACTGAGCAGGGAAGTGAGTGTCGACGGCCCGAACAAGCAGCACCATGAGCCGGGAGACAAGTCAAGCAAGATCTCATTTATTTAGAAAGATAGTCGCACTTTTAAAGTAAAGGCCATAAAGGAAATCCCCGGGCAGTAGGGTGTGGCCCAATGGCACGGGACGGTCAGGTCATTACACCCCCCTGTAACCTATCATAGGTGGAGGCACCTGTTGTCCGTGAGCACGGAAGGAGGTAACTGCCTATCATAGCCCTCCTGAGGTTAGGTGGGGCTAACCGCGGGACCTCCCTCTGAGGGGTCCGCCAGCACCATCTTTGCCATTGACATGCTGAGTCACTGCCACGTGGAAGAGGCCGGTACTCTAGAGCAGGCTTCTGTTAGTCCACCAGGCCCTTTCACGGCACTGGGTGGAGGGCCCAACACAAAGTGTTGAATTTTATTAAATCCTTTTTTTGGCTTCTATTTGAATGATCGAAATTTTCCCTTAGTACATTAAAATGAAATATTATCTAAATATATTTTCTAAGCAAAATTGGCTTCAAAATAATCTCCCCTAAAGGTAAATCATAGATCAAAAGGTGTTTATCACTTTTTATTCTTGTTGACATGTTTGAAAAACTTTACAATATAAAAAGGAAATTACTAAGTTAAATTAACAAAAAGGAATGAGACTAATTATGTTCTCAATCCCCATTCCATCAATTATCTTAACAGTGGACATCTGGCTTTAAAAAAATTCAATACCTATTCACTTTCTTCTAGTCACAGCACCCTGATTTTAATCTAGGACAGTAAACCTTGTCCACAGGGCTTGGCATAACTGACTCTCACTACCCCAAATATATTTCACTCAGCATTCTCACAGTTGCAATCCAAAACACCTGACTACCACTCAATGTAGAGGACGAAAGATTTATTTGCTCACAGTTCTGGAGATTTCAGGGGTTCTGTCCATGTCAAGCTGGGTTACATCTGCGGAGCTCCAGCATGGCAGCAGGAGGCAGAGAGAGAGCGCGCGATCGAGTGCATAGAGCTTTGCTCTCACATCAGGGAGGCCAGAAGCAAGAGAGAACAAGCAAGAGGAGGAGGGACCATATATAATCTCCAAGGCCACACCCCCAGAGACCCCTCCTCAGAAACCAAGCCCCTCCTCCAACAAGGCTGCCTGGTTTCCATGAGGTCTAGGGGGACATTCTGAATCCAAACCATTACACCATGGAAGGGCCATGAGACTTATACCCGGCCAGAGTATTATATATTATTAGCCATGATAATTCAGGGATGAATATACATTGTCATTGTTGAGAGAAAGCTCATCCTTCTGCTGAACTCTAACCCATACATTAGCTTCTGGAAACCATTTTGCCACCATCAGGGACCTGATAATGAAGCCAAAATAGAGTAGGTAAGAGATAGAGGTAAACAGAGTCCTGGTCCCCATTGGCATCCCCCATTACAGTTTTCAGCCTCATGAAGCAATATTCTGGCCCTTTTGTTTAAGCCGGTTTTGACTTCAGGATTCTTTTACTTGTCAGCAATCTTTCTTTTGGGGGGGGAGTACTGGGGATTGAACCCAGGGGCATTCTCTATCTCTGAGCTAAACCCCAAGCCCTTCTATTGTTTGTTTTTTGTTTGCTTGTCTTGCTAAGTTGCTGAGAGACTCTAAGTTTCTGAGGCTGTCCTCAAACCTTTCATCCTCCTGTCCCAGCCTCCCAAGTACTAGGATTATGAGTATGATCACTTATAAGTAAGTGATTCTCTTACTTGTAAGCCAAGAGATATAACTAACCCAACCCTTCATCTCTGTTCTCTCCCCTTCACTGGTCCCTACCTCTTTGCCTATAAACAAACTCATGTCTCCCAATCTCATAAACTACTTCTTCAACTTGGCCACTTTTTTTCAACTATTCTCCCTTCTCTTTTCTACTTTATTCCCGTCGAAATATCCAAAGAGGTTGCATTTGTAGTGTCCACTTCCTCAGTAATTAACCACCTGTTAGCAGCTCTCCCTTTCCTACCTGCCACACCCCCCAAGGCATCTCTCTGTAGCAGTGCCTTGCAAAGCATGGATGTGGGCCACTTCCCTGAGACTCACCTGAGAAGTGGTTTAAAATGCATATTCCTGAGCACTATATTGACCAATGAATCAGAATCTCTAGAGATAAGGACTAGAAATCTGGAATTTATAAATGTATTCCAGGCAATTCTTAAACACATTAAGGGTTAAGAATTATTCTATTATAGAAATTACTCCTCAAAACTTAATTAATTAATTAATTAATTAATTGTGGTACCGGGGTTGAACCCAGAGGAATCCTACCTTTGAGCTATACCCCCAGTCCGATTTTTTATTTCTTATTTGGAAACAGGGTCTCACTAGGTTGATGAGAGTCTCACTACTTGCTGAGGCTGTCCTTGAACTTGCGATCCTCCTGTCTCAGCCTCCCTAGTACTGGGATTACAAGCATGCACCACCATGCCCGGCTGATTTTTTTTTTTTTTTTTTTTTTGCGGTACCGGGGATTGAACCCAGGGGCGTTCTACCTCCGCGCTACACCCCCGGCCCTATTTTTTATACTGTATTTTGAAACCGGGTCTCACGAAGTTGCGGA